>JAAROE010000727.1:0-50153 GCA_036365135.1 Miichthys miiuy | reverse complement strand
GGCAGGATTATATCTGTATAAATACAGTGCTACATGTTCTTTCTGCCTGTATTACAAACACAAATAACCAATTCAGTACAATAGCAGTACAGATGGTTGCTGCACAACAGACATGGTACATTATAGTCTGCATTCATTACAAAAAGCACAATCCTCCAGATCCAAACTGGAGCCTATTGACATATAGTCTTTTGAGATTTTAGTATGTATTAAATAACCAAAATACAGAATCAAAACAGTTAGCACTGTACAGTAGGGGATGATTTGCCAACAAGCTGAGTTAGCATATCATTAATCTTGCCGTCAAATGCAAACTGAAGACATTTGTCAGGCTTCTCATTGCTTTTATTTACTTCGGTCTTAATTAGTGTGTGAAGGGCAGTTAACTTACAGTTGGTCTTTGGGTTTACGATAGCCATGTAAAAAGTCTGTCAAGAAAAAAAAAATGGTGACAGATAACATGCATCACATGGACACAAACATAACCAAAGGATGGAATTCAGATGTTGATCAACATATTTCTGAATTCCATCCTCTAGCCAATTTCATGTGTGTACTTGCTGCGTGTGCTTGTTTTATCAAAAGTACGCTCTTGTTATTTTTATCATTGTTGTGTTTGTTTCCAAAACGTCAACAGTGCTCGCCTCACAAATGTTTAAATCAAACCAAATGTGTGGAGTATGGAAGACATTTACTAAATTATTTAAGGAAATAAGCACAAAAAAATAAATAAGATAAAAGATGGCGGGAGATGTGAAAAGACAATAGAAGGATATAATAAGGGTTCTCCAGAAGCAGTGAAGCCATTCCTGCTTCTTTAATCATGGGTCTGGCCATCAGGGTCATGGCGCCAGAAAAACTACACACACACACAAGACAGTAATACTAAACAGTCAGAGTACAGAGAAAGAGGATGAGGTTATCATCACAATAATCTGCACAGGATTCTACTGCTGTAAAGTGCTAGGATCCAGATCATGATGTTACCAGATGCAGTGTTAAACAAACAAGGAAGATGGTCAATTCTCTGAGCACATGCATAAAAAACCAAACTTAGTTTTCTTGGTTCCTCAATATGGTTATGATTTTATATGGTTAAGGTTTTGTGTTCTTTCAATATGAAATGTTACATTACATTTTATTATTATTATCCATATAAAAACATGCTATTAATGCAGAACATCAACAAGGAAAACAGGCAAATATCAGGACTTCACTGCTGGGTGCCTGGGTCCAGTAGGTTTCAAGTTACATTGAGGTTAAAAGGTTTAGAGCCTTACATGGTCTCCAGTCCCAGCCAAATGGATACATACTGGTCTGTTCTTCTGCCACCTCTTTGGAACTACAAACTGGAACCTGAAACAACACACACACTGTGAACACTCACTTGGATATCACAGCACCCCAACACGTGATCAGGGATCACTTGTAACTTATTTGGCTGTGTGAAATTCAATAGACAAAGCTAAACTTTCTTCATTTAAATCTTCTTTATATTGGCTTCACTACATTAGTATTGTAAAGAAGAACATTAAGAAAAAAGAAATGAGGAGGAAGATTTTTTATTTTGCATTTAAACTCTGAAGTTCAAATGGCATCATGAATTGAATTGAAAAATCAAACATTTAGTATTCATGCCAGGCATATGTAAAATATATCCTATTTTATTTTCTTTTATAAAATATAAAGTCAACTCCTTTGGTCTATTAACTCATGTTAGGAGAGTAGTTGTATTTACCTAGATATTCTGTAAAATTATAGGTCATAGTAAACGTCACTGAAGTCCTACAGACATTTTATCTATTGCCAACATGGCAATAGATCTGCATAAACAGACATCTGTGTCTCCAGGCTAGTATATGTTGACAGTAACACCTCCATGGGTAAAGACATTCTCTTTGACTAATTCTGGGCGTATAGTATTTGTGGTGTTATCTTGGGGTTTAAAGTCGATCCACCAGGATGAGCATCAATAAATATTACAGCAGAAGACATCAGTGGCTCCTGAACACTTTCTTCCTCCTGACCTCACCATTGATCTTTGACTTCAGCAATTTCTCCACAACACTGTTCAGGTTTTGTAATTGCTTTTGTCCTAAGCTTTTATTTTACCAAAAAGCAAACTATCCCTTTACAGCTTCCAGTGAGCACAGGGTTCATATCAGCTGCTGTGACGTCGTCACATTTGAATTCTTAGTATAGGACAACATTACGTTCTGTACCTGGCTTTCACAGCCTCTGGTGGCAGGATTCCAGGAACCAAGTGCTCCAGAGGAGATATAAGGAACCCATCGTGGATCTGACAGTCAGTGTGGTCCTCTGTCTGGACACAAAGGCACAAACACACATATATTACCAGTCAAAAGTTTGAACACAGTATCAGTTTTATTTGTCATATGTCATACAGGTCAGCTCAGCATTAAGAGCACTAGTTGTAATAGCAGCACTAGACATAGAAAATAAAATAAATATGTACAAATTTACTATATCAGTATATATTTTACTACATAAATAATTGAAGATTGAGGATTGTGCACAAGAGTAAGTAATGTGACAGTGTGTGTATATTACAGAGGTAATGCACAAAAAGTATTAGTCATGCTTGATGGGACTGATATCTGCAAAATATGCCCTATGAGATTATTCAGTAGTTCAGAAGTCTGATGACCTGGTGGTAAAAACTGTTTGGTCTGGTGTTGAAGCAGCCAAGCTCTTGTAACATCTGCTAGAGAATAACAAGGAGAACAAGGTGGGTGGCTGTGGTCCTCTGACATACTGTGTGCTTTCCTGTATGGCCAGGAGTCTGTTGGCAGTGATGTGCCTCTCCAGACTACCAGACTGTGATGCAGCCTGTCAACAAGCTGAATAGTGCACCTGTAGCAATTTGTGAGGATGCCAAACTTCCTTAGTCTCCTCAGAAAAATGAACCCCTGGTAAGCTTTCTTGACAATGGTGTCCATGTGTAGTAACCAGGAGAGGATCTCTGTCATATGTGCATCAAGGAACTTGAAGCTGCCGACCCTTTTCATGTCAGCATCCCTAATGTGGATGAGGAGGTGTGCTCACCAAAACACAGTATTGCATTGCATACATCACTGATGATCAGCTTGATCACGAGCTGATCATTTGAATCAGGTGTGGTGGAGGAGGAAACATCTAAAACATGCAGGGCAGTGGTCCCCAAGGACCAGGATTGAAAAACACTGCTCTATGTGACAGATATTCTATATGTAGATGCTATTTTTGATGCATTAAACCTTTTTAACTGAAAAAAATCTTGTTGGAAAAAAAAATCTAGGAATCATTGAATCTATTGAATGCCTGGAGGAATATTTCTGTTGACCACAAATTCCAGGTTGACTGCATGGAGCATAGTACAGATAAACAATCCTTTGCAAGCCTTTTCCATTGAGCTCTTGGTCCTGAATGAACTGTTAAATCCAGGCTGTAACTCTGAATGCTCTGAATTTTCCGTGTACTGTAGTTCTCCAGCCTTGACAATGGACCAGATAATGTCTTTTCTGCATTACTCAGCTAGACTGTAACCTGACTTGAACTAAGCTCTTCACAGAGGTCTTCATTTAAGAAATAAGGACCTTGACCACCAGCGTACCTTTTCTTCATTTTTGAGGCTACAGTACCTGACCTGAGCTGAAATTCCACTGGATGACTGTCAATTGGTTAACTGGTTGTTTCCCATTCTGCAACAAGAGCACCCATTAACTGGATAGGTAAGTTTCATAATTAATGCTACTTTTGATTTAAACAAGACCAGTCTAGTCACAGTTTTTCCCTTCATGCTGCTGCACCATGGTCTCTCACATCACATGAACAACTTGGTCTTGTCCACCTTGCAGTTTGTCAGTTCCTCACCTGGGAATGACTATCTAATGGACCCTGGAGAGAGGTCATCTGGCAGTGCTTCACCTAGCTGACAGTAAATGGACTGTACTTATATAGCGTCTTTCTAATGTTGTGGTCTCTTTGATGCCAATCTTCATACATGAAGCTTCACTCATGTTTACATGAATACTGGTCGGACACATTTGGACATTTTGGCACCAACAAATGTGAGGACTGTAACATCCAAAAAATGCAAAAATGACTAGAATATCACATTTCTGCTTTCACCTTCTACTGAACAAACTGCTCATTATTACACTGCAAGCACAGTATTATATCACTCTTGAACTCACAAAGACCTCTCCGAAGGTTACCTTCAGATTTCTTCAGACATCATTCAAACTGCCATCTTGTCATTTATATTAGTTAGTGTAAACTCCATTTGTAACTATGATGACTGATCAATATTGTATAAATTTGTGTACTAAAGATGTAAAATCTGGTTCTGGTGAGGTTTTCTGCCTGTTACAAGGGTGTTTTTCAAGAGAATTTTGCCCTATGCCAAGTGTTTGCACATTCCAACAAATCAAATACCTTGTTAAGGTAAACTGGATAGTCCTTGGGTACCAGAGACTTGCACTTCTCTCTGTCTCCAATGATCTTACGGAACTCAAAGATTCTGTAAAATACAAACAAGAGAGAACATATTAACTCAACTTTATTTATTTATATAGCACCTTTCATGCAGAGATGCAGCCCAAAGTGCTTCACAGAGCAGAATAAAAGCAGAAATAGACAACAAACAGTTTTTTAGGCAACACAAAGTTGCATAAAAACTAAAAATTAACAAAAATAAAAAGCAGAAAACTATACAATAAAACAAATTTAAAAAAGTAAATTAAAACCTATGTGGTAAAAAGCACAATTTAAGAACAGTTGCATAAAAATCAAAATAACAAGGATAAAAACTGCAACAATAAAATAAATAAGATGTTAAAAGTAAATAAAACCTATAAGGTAAATAAGCACAGGGGATAAAAACCAAAACAGGGAATGATCAGGAGCTAAAAACTCAGCAGTGAATGGCGAAGCACCTTAAGTAAAAGCCAGGCTAAAAAGATCTTTAAGTCTTATGTTTTTTTTAAGACTTACCTTAAAGGTCTGACTTTGGTGATATTTCTAAGATGGTAAAACGCTTTAGTTATGTTTTTTATGTGGGCCTCAAAGTTGAGGTCAGAATCAAGAGTCACTCCCAAGTTTTCGACCTGATCTTTTGTCTTAAGGGACAGGGACTGAAGGTGCTGGGGTAGGTGTTCTCTCTGGTCTTTAGGCCCAAATATTATAATTTCTGTCTTGTCCTGATTAAGTTGCAGAAAGTTATTTGCCATCCAGACATTTATTTTAGCTAGGCATTGTACTAGACTGTTAATCTGGGTGAGGTCGTGCGGAGATAGAGCATTTATATCCCACCCCCTAGAGGCCAACCCAGTTTTCAAGTCTGTTTAGTAAAATATTATGATCGACTGTGTCAAAGGCTGCACCAAGATCAAGTAGAACCAAAAGAGAGAGAGTTTGGTGGTGTTATAAAAATTAGGATTATACTGGGGTTCAGATTTTTACTTTTTATAGAGAGTGTGTGTGATTTCTGTTCTTTGCATGTCTCTCCCACTCCTTATTAGGCATGTGTTTGCTGAGGCTGGTAGGGAGAGATGATTAAAACGGACGAGAAAGACAGGTTAGGGGGAGGTGTCATTTTGAAATGAAAGAAAGAAACATAATGCTCATTACTAAGCGGAAGACCAAAAAGGAAATTGTTAGTGGGAGATATCCGAGACAGCTCATTTTATGAAAAATGTATAAGAACCAACTGACAGAGCTCCTCAGGAGCCTTTTCTCTGTAACCCCTTTTGTGTGTTGCACTGTTAAACGCTCCTTCTTGTACAAGAATAATAAATTCAACTTAAACTTTGATACTTTGAATCCAGTCTTCCTTATTCAAGAGTTCTTCTTAAAAAAAACTCTAACTCTAAAACCAGACTGAAAAGTCTCTAAGATATTATTAATTGTAATAAAATTATTAATTTGTTTAAAAACAATTTTTTTCTAAAATCTTACCTAAAAATGGGAGGTTTGAGATTGGCCTGTAATTGTTCAAATCTGAGGAATCTAAGTTAACTTTTTTTATTTTTTTTTAAAACTTCTTTTGTTTCCCTTTAACAGGTGCAGTCATATACATTCACACATTCAAAAGATACAGCACAGGTGTAAATGGGGTAGAGGTAGTCCATGGATTTTAGCATCCCAAAAATGTCCAGACAGAGTCCATATTTTTGGCAGGGAGGAAAAAACAAAACAAAAAAACACACATACAAAGACATCAGTCAATCAAAGGTCATATCAATTAATAAAATGAGACATAAAACTTGTGGTTTAACTATTTCAGTCTTTAAAGCCTGGGGGAAAGTGCCAGTAAATAATGAATGATTCACGATATTTAAAAGTTCCTCTAAAAGGGAGCTAAAAACAGATTTAAAAATGAGGTAGGTATGGGGTCAAGTGTGCAAGTGGAGGTTTTAACTCTAAGACCACCTTACTAAGCCCCTCTGCATCAACCTGAGTAAAAGAGTGCATGGTATAGTTAAAATGCTTTGTGCTATCTAAAACATTAAATGACCTTTGAATTGAATCAAATGACCTCTGACAAACAGAGAGCCACAGCTCTATCAAGCCATCTATTCCTTTAGGTCTAAGTAGCAATGACTTCATGAGCTTCTTTAATAATAAAATTATAACTATTAGAGACAAAATCCATCACCTCTTGCCCTCAACAGGCATTGATCTGCATTCTGATACAGCAAGTTTGGAAACAGCTGTAAAACCTGACATATTTAGACTGCTTTTCTCCCATCGACCTTCATCAAATAACTTCTATAATTTCTTCATCTAAGCCGTCAACCTGTCTCTAACTCCTAAGCCCCACCACACACGTCTCTGGCACGTCGCGTACGCGCTGCGGTTTTGGTCCGTCGTCTACGCGACTTCAAACCGCACTGGGAGCGTTTCAGAAGCGGATCATTTAGCCTGCCAGACTTTGTTTACTTGCTCAGATTTGGCCATTTTCCTGGTGTATGTTCTTCTAAATATGCTTCTACATGTGTAAATATGCTCATAGTTAATTAGTTTCGCTTTCTGTTTTTACGACCAGCAGTTTGCACGGGGTATTTTATTTTGAAAACCCACCGGATTCTCTATGCTTTTTCTGTGTCTGGCTTCCGCCCGCTCAAGGTGGTCTGTGTAAATTGACGTGGGCTGCTTGCATCAAGCATCAAAAATAGAACAGACGCGTATTTCACAGAGAGCCGCTTCTGAAACGGACCACGAGCCAGTGGGGTTTGATACATTCACTAGAATGGTCGCGTATTGCTAGCGCTGACGCGGCGCACGCGCAACACACCGCGGATGTGCCCGGTGGGGTTTGGGCGTTAGACCCCATCACAACCAGGCTGCTCAGAGACGTGTTACCTCTAGTTAGCCCTTCTTTATTGGATATGATTAATCTGTCTTTACTATCAGGATATGTACCACAGTCCTTTAAAGTAGCTGTAATTAAACCTCTTCTTAAAAAGCCCACTCTAGATCCAGAGGTTTTAGCCAACTACAGACCGATATCAAACCTTCCCTTTCTCTCTAAGATACTTGAGAAAGCTGTAGCCAATCAGCTGTGTGACTTTCTCCATGAGAACAGTTTATTTGAGGATTTTCAGTCAGGATTTAGAGTGCATCATAGCACAGAGACCGCACTAGTCAAAGTTACAAATGATCTCCTAATGGCATCAGACAAAGGACTAACGTCTGTACTTGCCTTGTTAGATTTTAGTTCTGCATTTGACACCACTGACCATCAAATTCTTCTACAAAGACTGGAACATCTAATTGGCATTAAAGGAACCACACTAAGCTGGCCTAAGTCTTATTTTTTAGATCAAACTCAGTTTGTCAATGATGAATCCTCCATGCACATCAAGTTTGTCACGGAATTCCACAAGGTTCTGTGCTAGGAACACTTCTATTTAGTTTACATATGCTTCCTTTAGTTAACATTATTAGGAATCACTTAATTAATTTTCATTGTTATGCCGATGACACCCAATTATATTTATTGATCAAGCCTGATGAAACCAGTCAGTTAACCTAACTTAAAGCACACCTTAAGGATATAAAAAGTTGGATGACCTACAATTTTCTTATGTTAAATTCAGACAAAACTGAAGTTCTTGTAATTGGACCCACCTCAGTTGGACAGCACCTCAGAACCACCGTAAAGAATGCTTTCTTCCACTTACGTAACATCGCAAAAATCAGACGCATCGTATCTCAAGCGGATGCAGAAAAACTAGACCACACATTTGTTACTTCTAGGCTGGACTATTGTAACTCTTTGTTATCAGGCTGCTCCAATAAGACTTTTCCTCCATCTATGCTCAGCTTTCCTACAATTTTGTTTGAGTTTGTTTACATATTAATTTTTCCATTGGGGGGGAGGGGTTTCGTTTTTGAGCTGCTTTTTTTATTTGTAGTGGTGCAACAAGGTCAATTGTTGTGGTAATCTAAAATAAAATTCATTGGCTAGAAAGTCTGCGGATGAGGAAGAGTTTGTGGGGCAGTGTATTTATTTATTTTTAAGATATTTTTTTAAGATATTTTTTGGCCTTTTGTCAGTCCATCTGTCTGTTTGATATATCTGATGCTTCCATCTTTTCCACATGGTCCAGGACTGGTTGCCAGATGATATAAAAGTTGAGGGTATGGCCTGTCGTAGCATATCGAATTTTTCTAAAGTTAGATATTGCATAAATTCTCTAATCCATAGCTTAAAAGTCGGGGCGAATCTTTCTTTCCATTTCATCAGTATTAATCTCCTAACCAAAAGGCTATCATATTTTTGCCGCACTGGCTAAGGCAGAGATTCGATGGTGCTGTGCCAAATATTGTTATTATGGCAAGAGGTTCTATGGATGTTTTTAATGTCAGAAAAAAGCTTGAATATAGATTTAAAAAATCTGTCAATTTGGGGCAAAGCCAAAACATATGGCTGGTGTCATTCCACACCAGTCGCAATTAGGGTCAATATTTGGTGTGAACTTGGCCAGTCTTGCTTTAGACCAGTGCAATCTATGTACAACTCTGAATTGTATTGCTTTATGTTTTAAACAAATTGAGCATGAGTGTATCCTATCTAATATAGATTGCCATGTGTCTTCACAGAGTTCTATATTTAATTCCTCTTCACATTGTCTTTTTAAATTTGTTAAAGGATCTAAGTTATAAGAATTAAGTAAACCATAAATTTTGCCAGTTATTTCTTAGGATCAGAACTGAACTTCAGAATGGATTTAAGAAGGAAACTAGGTGGTATTGATGGGAAATGGGCTGAGTGTGAGGACACAAACCTCGAAGCTGCAAATATTTGAAGAAGTGAGAGTTAGGAATTTTAAAATTTAGTCTCAATTCTTCAAATGATGCAAATTGTCATTCACATACAAATCCTTTAATGTGACTAATCCATTCTTGCTCCAGGTATTAAAGGATTCATCTAGGAAAGAGAGGGTTTGAACATTATGAACAATATGCTATAGGGGTTTGGACTGATATGTCATTAAGTGAGAAGGTTCGTCTGAACTGTGCCCAGACCTTAAGGTAGTGTTGGACTACTGGAGTCATAGAATACCTGGATATAGGTTCAGGCAGGGGCATTTTGGCACACAGTAAAGCATGTAAAGAGGCGGGACCACAAGACAAGTTGAATTAAACCAATACAACATGGCATGTATATTCACCGCCAAATAGTAATACTGAAAGTTGGGCAAGGACAGTCCTCCGTGTTTACGATGACACTAAAATACTCTTACGAATTCATGGATTTTTCTTATTCCAGATAAATGAAGAGACCAATTTATGTATTAGCAAAAAAAAAAAAAAAAAAAAAAGATGGTCAAAATATAGGTATACACTGGAACAGATATAAAAATCTAGGCAGCACATTCATATTGATGGTGTTAATTCTGCCACCTAATGATAGTATATTCCATCATTAAAAATCTTGTTTCAAAGAATCTATAAGTGGGGAAAAATTGGCTTTATAAAAAGGTGTTTAAAATTATGAGTGATCCATATTCCTAAATATTTAAATTTATTTTCACTGGCAGTGAACTAAATGTGATTTTTTTAGCCGCCGGATTGATATATATGATCTCACTTTTTTGCATACTGATTTTGTAACCTGATATTTTCCCGAATACGTCTAATATTCTATCTAATCTATAATCTATCTAATATTAAAAAAAGAGTGACAATTTTTAATAAGTCCAGTCTTCAGAAACTATAGAGGGTAGAACTGTTTCTAATCGGCGGGCTATCATTTTCAAAAGCAGTTTACTATCAACATTCAATAAGGAAATGGGTTGATATGAGCTACATTTAAGGGTTTTTTAAAATCTTATTTAGGAATTAATGATATGACCGCTTGTCTCATCGTTTCAGGTAGCGAGGCGGAGATAAATGATTCTTCGTAGACTGAGAGTAGGATAGGAGCAAGTTCGGTAGCAAATTATTTAGGCTAAAGAATTCACTCGGAAAGCTGTCCAGTCCAGGTTACTTCCTGTTTTGCATAGATCTGGTAGCACTAATAAGTTCCACTTCTGAGAATGGGCTTTCTAAATCTGTGGCAGTTTCTTCATCAATTACAGGGATGTTGAGGCTGCTAAAGAAAGAATCAAACAAGGATTCACATTACTTGATTCTGATGTGTATAGTTTTGAATAATACATATAAAAATGCTGACTGATCTCTAAGGGATCTGTAATTTTTAAGCCCATCCCATTATTTATTGCTATTATAGATTGATCTGCCTTCTTTTGACGCAATTGGTGAACTAGGATTTTCCCGGTCTTTTCACCATATACATATAGTTTATGTCTTGATTTGTTTGGTTCTCTGCATATTTAGTAGATAAGAGATTAAATTCAGTTTGAAGAGTTAATTGTTGCTTAAATAGATCAGGTGATGGAGAACGGGCTAATACTCTATCAAGTTGTAGGATATCTTTTGTTATTGTCTTAAAAAATAATCGATGTGCGAATATGTTTTATGAACTGGTAGATAGAAAGAGTAGCCTCTACTGTTAGGGTTCCGGAAATGCCAAGTGTCAGCCATCCCATACATATTTACCACCCCTGGCAAAAAATTATGGAATCACCAGTCTTGGAGGATGTTCACTCAGTTGTTTAATTTTGTAGAAAAAAAAACAGATCACGGACATGACACAAAAATAAAGTCATTTCAAATGGCAACTTTCTGGCTTTAAACACTAAAAGAAATCAAGAAAATTGTGGTAGTCAGTAACAGTTACTTTTTTAGACCAATTAGAGGGAAAAAAATATGGAATCACTCAATTCTGAGGAAAAAATTATGGAATCACCCTGTAAATTTTCTTTCCCAAAACTAACACCTGCATCAGATTAGATCTGCTCATTAGTCTGCAGTTAAAAAAGAGTGATCACACCTTGGAGAGCTGTTGCACCCAGTGGATTGACATGAATCATGGCTCCAACACGAGAGATGTCAATTGAAACAAAGGAGAGGATTATCAAACTCCTTAAAGAGGGTAAATCATCACACAATGTTGCAAAAGATGTTGGTTGTTCACAGTCAGCTGTGTCTAAAATCTGGACAAACAACATGGGAAGGTTGTTAAAGGCAAGCATACTGGTAGACCAAGGAAGACATCAAAGCATCAAGACAGAAAACTTGGCAATATGTCTTGAAAACAGAAAGTGCACAGCAAAACAGTGAGGAACAAATGGGAGGGAACTGGAGTCAACGTCTGTGACCGAACTGTAAGAAATCGCCTAAAGGAAATGGGATTTACATACAGAAAAGCTAAACAAAAGCCATCATTAACACCTAAACAGAAAAAAAACAAGGTTACAATGGGCTAAGGAAAAGCAATCGTGGACTGTGGATGACTGGATGAAAGTCATATTCAGTGATGAATCGCGAATCTGCATTGGGCAAGGTGATGATGCTGGAACTTTTGTTCGGTGCCGTTCCAATGAGATTTATGAAGACTACTGCCTGAAGAAAACATGCAAATTTCCACAGTCATTGATGATATGGGGCTGCATGTCAGGTAAAGGCACTGGGTAGATGGCTGCCATTACATCTTCAAGAAATGCACAAGTTTACGTTGACATTTTGGACACTTTTCTTATCCCATCAATTGAAAGGATGTTTGGGGATGATTAAATCATTTTTCAAGATGATAATGCATCTTGCCATAGAGAAAAAACTGTGAAAACATTCCTTGAAGAAAGACACATAAGGTCAATGTCATGGCCTGCAAATAGTCCGGATCTCAATCCAATTGAAAATCTGTGGTGGAAGTTGAAGAAAATGGTCCATGACAAGGCTCCAACCTGCAAAGCTGATCTGGCAACAGCAATCAGAGAAAGTTGGAGCCAGATTAATGAAGAGTACTGTTTGTCACTCATTAAGTTTATGCCAGAGACTGCAAGCTGTTATAAAAGCCAGAGGTGGTGCAACCAAGTACTAGTGGTGTGTTGAAGTGTTCTTTTGTTTGTTTTTCATGATTCCATAATTTTTTCCTCGGAAATTGAGTGATTCCATAATTTTTTCCCTCTGCTTGGTCTAAAAAAGTAACTGTTACGGACTACCACATTTTTTTTCTTGATTTCTTTTAGTGTTTCTTAAAGCCAGAAAGTTGCCATTTGAAATGACTTTAGTTGTGTGTCATGTCTGTGATCTGCTTTTTTTCTAAAAAATTAAACAACTGAATGAACATCCTCCAAGACTGGTGATTCCATAATTTTTTGCCAGGGGTTGTAGAAACGATTGAATTGCCAGCACTGCCTTAGACAGGGCCATTGTTTTGGATGAGCTGCGGTCTAGGGAAGGTGACAGCATGCAGTTCATATCTCCTCCTAGTATGGGGTCTTGTGTATCTAAATTGTATATACGTGAAAAAAGCTGGTAAAAAAAAATGTACTGTGATCGATATTTGGTGCATATACATTTGCCAGGATGACAGGGGTGTTATTTGATGTATGTGATGTGTAGATATATGAATGGTACATTCTTATTAATAAGGATTAAAAAAATATGCTAAGAATTTTGTCGTAGTTCGTGTTAAGAATGGATAAAAACTCAAAATATACAATCAAGGCGGCACTCTGTAATAAGGTCATTGACCAGGAAGGATTGGTCAGGGACCAAATGTTCAAGAGGGCCATTTTCAATTTCTGCGGCTTATTTTGCTGTTTACAGTGTTTTAGTGAGATGTTTATATTATTCTGGAGTACCGGTCTAGGCACTCTGACAGTTTTTTAACGTGATCTAGTGATTCTGACTAGTGGAATGAATGTTGGTGATGTAGTTGGACATTTAGGACTGTTAGAGAAAACATCAGTTCAAGTTCATATCAGTACAGATACATCTGGTTCTTTAACTTTATAATTCACAGTAGGTATGCAACAATGAAGTAATCGATTCCGTCGACGCGTCGTATTATGAAACTGTATCATCATGTAGTGTTAAATAAAATATTTTCCAAGATTTCAGGTGTAACAAATCTCATTAGCACCACTACAAGCTAAGGCTGAGCAATTTTAGCGATCCTGCGATATATATATATATATCGATATTGTCATGACCTGGCTCTGAGAGTCATGGCAAAAAGGTCCACACCATGTACATTTGTTTAAACCATTCTTTATTAAATCCAATTAAACCAAATTAGACCAAAAACAATCATAAAAGATTTAAAGTTATGGAGTGTGTAGGAGGAGTGGTATCAGTGGTGTAGGGTGTGCATGAGTGAGAAGTGTGAGTGTGCAAGTGTTGAAACAAAGGCAAAGGACAACCTAAAGTATCAAATTACACTAAACCAAACCAAACCAAACCTGACTAGGGACAGAGGAGCCCAGAACAGAGCAAGGCCGGAGAGAGACCAGAGAAAAGCGAGTGAGTACTTGGCTGCAGTGGCATAAATGCTCCAATCCAAAGCAAGTAATAGAAAACACCTGCAAACAGAGAAACCATACCCAGAGAAGAAGAGGAGGAAGAAACAGACCACACCCAGGAGAGGAGGAGGAAGGGACGAACTCAGGATGCCACATAGGGCACCTGGTACTCTGCTCACTGCCCATTTCCCCGTTGACTTTGCAGGAAGAGCGATTAGGTCAGTCAGCCGCTAGTCTCGCTATAGAGCATTTCTAGCAAGTTAGCCGTCTAGATACTCTTTTTACACAGATGACGACGTCTTACTCTTCCTGTTTACACAGTCAGAGTGAGGAGATTCAAGAGAATGGTGGGTGTACATAAATCCAGCACCTTCATGCTTAAAAGCAGAAGTGCTCCCACCACTTCGGGTTTAACCCTCTGAGGACGGATTGGGTGGATCAGTCTAAAGTTTTACATATCTGTGAATATCTCCGAAACGGTTTATGATAGAGAGATGTGGGGGTTTTTTTTGTTGTTTTCCTGAGATTCTGCTAAAGACGGAGATGTGTGGTTTGTGTCTGTGTTGGAGACACTACCTTGTTGTTTTATTCCACCGCGTAAAAGGCCAATCGAAAAATAGATGTTTGGCAGACTGAAAGCACAGTCGACGAATGGACAAACATCACTAGGCAGACTAGGGGGGGTAGCGGTTTAGAACAGAGTGCAGAGGGCAGGGAGCACACAGAGCAGAGTGACAGAGGGCCCAAAGTGACGGCAGAGTGACAGAATAACTTCATAAATACTATTTCTATTGAATGACAGGTTCCCCTCAACTTTCTGGAGGCTCTTTGCTTTGCTAAGTGGCATGCCTGAGGAAAATGAGGCAAAAACACATGGGACCTTTTGTATTAAAAGGGCATTATTTTATTGTTCTTCACATATTTGGTTGAAAAACTGCATATGTATGCCAGGCAAAGGGATTGAAAAATGATATTTTCATTCAAAAACACTTCACTAGTACTGTTTGAGGTGTGATATGACAAAAATCAGATTCATTTTGTCCAGCATTTGCAAGCTGCCCAGTCAGAGCCATATATTGTGTAATTGATGCTTTCAGTTTTCAGTTTTCAGTTCCTGCCTTCCTGCCGTTCAAGCCTTTAGTTAAAGGCTTATACCAGATGGAAGCATGACTTTAGAGAAACATGCTTGCTGGCAACAAAGTACAATTTGTTTTATGGTTGGATAAAACTGGCCTGAGTATATCACAGAAAAGACCTAAAACATGGTGGAGGGACTACATTTTCCATATGCCCAAGCAGCACCTGGATATCCCCAAAAAAAAAGTTGGAAGAGGCTGCCCAGTTTCCTCCCTTCTTATGTTTTATCTTCTGTATATGATGACGTGTTTCACTCCTGATATTACTAGCTGTATTCTGTTCTCTGATTTCCATACCTCTTGAGATCTTCAGGCTTTCCCCATCCTCCAATGAAGAGTTTGGTGAGGAGCAGCCTTCTGTAAAATACATCCAGTCTGCTCACACCCATGGACCAGCACCTAGCATCTACACAGACAGACATACACTTTGTTCAAAATGTGCAGAAAATACTTTCTCAAGAATCATGTAGCATTAAAGCTGAATAAAGTCACACTCATATGTCACTGCGTGCAAAGTGTGCACCACCACCCCAGCGCAATAGTTAAAGCAAAGTGGCTGGCAAAGAACACTGATGTCTGCAACTGAAAATGTACATTTTGCAGAGTTAAGAGCTAAAAAGAATACAAATACTGGGAACCCACTTTCAGTTGTAGTTTGCTTGATTTCATGTGAATCTGAACAGAGAAACACATTCTACGTGGTTCAGACACAAATCCAGACTCAAGCAAAACCATGAAAATCAACGTATATTATGCTCAATCATTAAAGTTGATGTACAACATGTTTAACAACAACTGTAACTGTAACTGAACTGTAAAAGCAAAATGTCATGTTGAACATCCCCAATCCAAGTTTTTATGTTGACTTTTACAGCAGTATGATACAGTACTGTCTTTCACTGTTAATACAAACATGTGACTACAAATGTACTGCAATTTCAAAAGCTGTCAGTCAGAGATATCTGAATGTACCTGAGAATGCAGACTCTGATCTCTGAACTGGAAACATCAAGTGTACATTACTGAGAATTTATACAACAAGTAGGTCCGACCGAGCAATCTGGTCAACTAGACATTTAGAATGTGCTCAAATCAGCATGATAGCACACCTGACTCATCACTAAAAATATTACTCCGCCATCTCCACATTGTCACATCATGAAAATATAAAACATGTAAACAAATACCAAGTCCACTGGAAGTCAACTTAAATAAAGTAATACATCTAAATTTTAAATTTCAGCTTTCTTTAATGAACATTCTGTGTGTTAGACCACCTCATTAATACAGGTGTGCACCTCGTTAATACAGGTGTGTACGTCATTTGTGTGCAGCATGTCAGAGATCAAACAGTTCAGGTACCGCAGAGAAAATGTTGTTTTTAAAGACTAAAGGTGGACTAATCTGGACTGAAGAAGAACATTTGGTTAGATAAAAACATGTTGCTCATTTTGATTACATCGATCTTTGTTCAATACATTTTGACTTTTGGACTTTACAACCCTGTGGAGTTACTGGAAATGTTTGGATCATCCTCCATCAGCTGTGCCGGTAAGTCTGAGGCTGATACGGCACTAGCTTCAAAATAAATGTGAAGTTCACGGACTGAGGAGCCAAATCTGTCCATGGAAAAATCTCTTTTTCAGCAGATATCACTACAAGTAACTACAAGACTGAACTAACAAAGCAGTTTAGTGTTTATATGTGTGCTATTTATTCAGTTTGGGAAACTCCACGATCTCCATAAGCTTTGACGGGACTAGAAAGCGTCTCCATTGCTAGGTCATTACTAAAGCTCGGGCTACTTGCTGGAGTAGTGAACTGGGTTCCATTACATATAGGAGTTTACTGCTTGTTTTACTGATTGTTTTCCAGGTATTAGGTAGGTAGGTATTTTTGGGCCAGTGTGTATCGGGTGACAGATGCCATTGGTGTCAATGCACGGTTTGGCCATTATGGCTTTAAAGCTTGACGCTCTTCCTGGGACCATGCAGATGATCAGCATACACTTCCAAGTGAGCGTTTGTTCACAGACTCATCTCATGTCATCTGATTAGATGACTTTGTCTTTGGACTGTGGGAGGAAGCCAGAGTACCGAAGAGAACCCACGCAGACACAGGGAGAACATGCAAACTCCACACAGAAAGGCCCCAGCTGAGGTTCAAACCAGGAACCATCTTGCTGTGAGGCGACAGTGCTAACCACTGAACACTATGCCACTGTAGCTATTTAAAGAACAGGTTTTTCAATAACAGCTCAAAAGTACATTATCTGTACCGGATATGTTACTCCTCCATCCTAACCATCATGCTATGCTCTCAGCAAGATGGCAAAAGTGAAACTGCACAGGTCTGCATCAGTCAGGTTCATCCCAAACAGGCTTATGGACTATGGTCCCTTCCTCATAAACATGCCGTCATCTGGACAGGAGAAGAAAATGAAGAGGATGCCAGGATTTGTATTCTAGCTATTTAGCTATTAGCTATTTAGCTATTAGAACTTTAAAAGTAAATGATCTTAATACAGTTCCATTGAAAACAAACAAACCATGATGTGCTTCTTTCTTTGAGCAGACCTCTACTTACAAATGCATTCTGCCACAGTACAGGTCGCACAGGTATTTCATGAGGTTGTGACAGGTGTTGAATGCAAGTGTCATATTAACTAAACCGTACACGATGGGCAGCGGCTTGTGAATGCAGAAAGTATGAGCTTGACACAAAGAGCTTCATGTTGAATTTTTGTCGTACAAAAATAGAGAACTGTTCTCAAATAAAGCAGTCAGATGGAAAATCAGTTAAATGACTTCATTTTAACTCAAGAAATGACGTCATTGTTTCATTTGAAAAATGAATGCCATGTTTACTACAAAACATGAAGAAAAGAAAAAAAAAATCAGTAACTAGTTGGCCTGTTCATGTTTTTACAACTGCCACTAAACACATCATGGACATACTGTTATAAAATACTATGAAAAGCTAATTTCCCACTATTTCATAAGTATTTCTTAATTCATTATTTTTTAATAAATTTATATAAAAGTAATATATTTAAGCACTATATTAAAATGTGATGCTGTACATATATTTTCAATAAATAAAGCCTTAAAGTGACCTTCACTCGTGAGTATTGGCTGCGCGTGGGACGTGAATGAAAATGACACGAGCCGAACGGAAACGAGGCAGGCTTAACCGTGTGTGAGCCCACGTGCCCTCCCGGAACGATGAAGGAGAATACAGCATATCCCATATTTACAGCATTTACACAGCTGATATGCTAACGTTACAACACACAGTTAGCCTTAAATATATCAGTGATTAGACTGTTTAAAATGACACACCGTGACCTTTCTAACTGCCTGACGCTGACTGTTTCTAGGTGTGTGTGCAAACCAAAGACGGTGCACACATCAGCTCACAGGCTGGCTGACTCAGGTCCTGTTCGAAGTTCAACTTAGCTAAGTTAGCTTACTAAAGTTAGCTTTGATCATTCATTACGAATGGTTTCAGACGACAGACAGACAGGCAGGCAGGCAGGCAGGGAGACAACAAACAGTGAACACTACCTCAGACTGTACACGGACGTCTGTTATCCTTGTTGTGGATTTGTTTCAGCAGCTAGCTAACAGCTGCCGTCCTCTAAAGGGGAATGACTGGACCGTTTGTCAAGGTGCAAACTACCGACGTGTGAAGAGAGCTACTTCCGGTCGGACCCTTCAAAGTAAACCTGTACCAAACAGATTGAACTACTCATCTGTGAGAGAGTTTCACAATTCACGGGTCATGTCGGCGTTATCTACAAATATGTCAATATAAAGGACAGTGAACAGACAGGAACTTTCTTTGCTTGTTACTTGCTCCTTTTATACTCTAGCCAATGTCCTTAAAAATACAATACAGCATGAAGTGTACTGTCCCAACAGTGATCTCCTGCTCACTCAGATGTTGTTCTGGTTCAGGGCCGACCCTCAACTTTTAGTGGCCTTAAACAAGATTTCATTTGTGGCCCCAAAAAACACCAGTGCAGTCAACAAATCACACACAGCGCTATTATTTGAACGAACACATGCACACAATAGAGATGGACAAATCAAATCAAATCAAATCTCTTACTTTCTTTGGGGGTTGGCAAACAGCTACAAACAGAAACAGTGAAAAGTAGATGAAGGAAAACAAAGTTGTTCAAGTTGTTAGCTGAACTATTTTGTTTGGATTTGTCATATTTTTCTCATGTCAGACCTGCTGCGGTCACACATACTAACTGAATATTTACTGAAAGCTACAAAGGCAGCTCATCTTCTGACACATTTCAGCCAAATGAAGACATGAACCAGTGAACCTGTCTGATCAATGAGAGCGAGGATAAATACCAAAACATGTTGATGATCAGCACACAGGATAGCACATAGCACACAGACAGCAAGACAACCAGCAGTGTGCAACATTTCTATCAGGAGGAAAGCAACAGATATGAATATATAGGTTAATGGGCATGTGATGATAGACACATGAACAATGTTCTGGATACTAGTTGACCTCTCACATAAATTATGGTGGATTTTGAATTATGTTTATATATTCTTATTTGGTTTATAAACTCTTTCCTGCATGAATTATTTCTGTTTAAATAAAATATGTGTTTGTTTGGTTGTCTTGAAGCATGGAAAATGTGGTTTAGCAATATTAAATAAATAAAAAAATGTCTTTAATATGTAAAAGTAACAATAAAACCTCACCTGTTGTCATGGTAGCCTGACGCAAACTCTGGTTCTGGGCGGAATGAGCCAGCAGGTCATTAGAACAGACACTGAAACCTGCCGTATGAACACTGAGCGTTACAGACAGGGTACAGAGAGAGCTGCTGTGTTAATCCGTGAGGAATTTTGACATGTCATTAAGACAAGCATCTGAACAATGAGCGCCCTGATGTTGAGATGCCTCCCAGACGTCGTCGGGCTGGATGATGGCCTTCAGAAGGCTGAGCTTGTGCCTCGTAAGAAGGAGGACAATGCCAGACCTCCTCTCCTCCACTCCAGCAGGTCTTGCCACCGCAACATGGGATGCAGTGACAATAAGAACATCCTGCTGGATGGAGGATGGCGATGATGTCTTTCCTGATGCTGCTCCTCCTCCTGTTATTCAGCCTCATCCTGATATTTTTGCTTGTGGTGATCATGCTGGTATTCCTGCGTTATGTCTTGCTGTTCCTTGTCCTGAATCATTTGCAGGTGTCATAAAATGTAGTCAAATTGTTGCTGAAACAACTTTGCCACAAGGAGCCTCTTTCAGCAAGTACACCGAGTCATTTTAAATCAGTTCATAGATGAACGTATTCCTGCATATCCAACATTTCTGAGAAAACCATCAAAATTAAGAAGATGATCACATTTTGATCACACATTAAATACTTAAACACTTAAAAATATCTATGAACATAAAAGGAATCATAAGGAATCAAGCCACGGTTTACATAAAGCTACATATTATTTATGACACATTTAGAAGGATTATTCTGCTGCAGTGTTTGTTAAATCACAGTTAACAGTTTAGTGTAACACAACTATTTCATAAAGTAAATAATAATTACTTTGGGATGATAAACAAAACAGAGGCTTCCACCACTCAAGTATATAACCACAATGGTAGCTATGAAATGATGTAACTATCATTATACACAAAACATATTGGATGAAAAATGCTACCACTAGACTAAAAAACAACAAAGAGAAGAGAGTTTGAGGGTGACCATGATACAAAATCTAAAAAGGTTTATCCTCTGTAGGTGCTCACCAGTCTAGTATTTTCCAAAATGTCAAATCTACATTAAAATCTGTGCAACATTTTAATCAGGGCCTCGGCTTTTAGTGGCCCTAAGCAAAATTTTGCTTGTGGTCCCAAAACACTCCTAGTGCAGTCAACAAATTGCACACACAATTGCCACTAACAACTGACTCAATAGAGATGAGAGTGAGGATAAATACCAAATCATGATGATGATTTGCACACAGGACAATTTAACATATTATCTATATTTTCATGGGGGAGAGGCTCTGAGGCTTCCCTTTTATTTGACTTACACTCATGTTATAATACAAGATTTCAACATTGAGGAGCACTCAGGCTACATTCATTATTTTATTGAGAATAACTATAAAAATTATAAAACCATTTCAGTGTCCCTGTAACCATGGTAACTAACGGTGCCAGAGGGAGATAGAGACACTGAATGAATCCGTTTACACAGACATACTCCAAACAAAGTCCAGACCAGAGTCGTTGTTTCAGAACACAAGGAGATTCTCTGTCAGACGAGTTCTCACATGTTGACTATACTTCACAAACCGAGTCTCAGGATGACAACACAGCTCTGTGACACCATCAAAAACTAAGTGATGATGATGCTGCGGACAGGACATGAACAGCAGAGAGACAGACAGGACACAGACAGTAGAGAGGCAGACAGGGTGAGTCTCACGGTCATTGCGTGAAAGTTGGCAGCCCCTGAATGAGTCAGTCAACTTAACACCATACAGAGTGAAGAGCGAGCAACATCAGTCCAAGTTAATGTCCACCCCTTGCAGTTGTGCAACCGCATAGCCTGTATATGTCCACGGCCAGCCCTCTTCTGGTTCATGCCAAGGGTATTGGTGGGGTTGGGGTCAGGGCTCTGTACAGGCCAGTCAGGTCCTTCTACACAAACTGGGAATGTGAAAGCTGCCATTTATGGAGGCAGTGGAGCTGGCTTTGTGTATAGGGACATCATCGTGTTCATACAGCTGACAGAGATACAAAGTTGGAAACTTGGTTTGTAAAAAGACGTTTTATGAACATTACTAACTCATACTTAATTGCCGTCTAGTGTAGGTCTGAATGTTATGTATTGTGTTTGTATATTGTATGCACTTGTATTGTACAAACTCAGTCAACCTGAAGACTGTTTCTATTGTACTGGGAGTAATATACTCTCTATGTTTTGAAATATATTTTGAATTAGCTGGAGCTTTTTCTGTAGTTTGACTAAACCACTAAAGAGAATTACAGACCCTAGCCTGGTTGTAATGAATGTGTTAACCAGTTTCTCAGAGTCAACTAATGTTTGATGTGTTTTTGAAGTGATTATATCTGCTCTAATTGTGTTATTATCATGAGTTAAGTTTAGATTAGAGTCTATAATAACTTCCACAAAATAACTAACCACAGCATCTGGGCTGTGGAGGTACAACAGAACGTCTGCTAACCTCCTCCAGTCTGCATGTCAAAGTGCCCTTGGGCAAGACACTGAACCCCAAACTGCTCCCAAAAGCTGTGCCATCAGTGTGTGTAAACGTAATTAGTTCCTTCATAGTCAGTGCATGAATGAGATATGTAGTGTAAAAGCACCTTGAGTGGTTGGAAGACTAAAATAGCACTATATAAGTACAGTAAATTTAACTGTTGCCAAATGCTCGCTCATGGGTTTGGTTTCTGTAAATAAAATTATACAAAGTATAATCTGGACCTGCTCTATACAAAAAGAAATAACTTGTGTTTACTTCTGATTTTGCACTTAATAAAACTGCACGATGTATCTGGACATCCAGGGATTGATATGATTAGAGATAATCAGCCTTAGATGACTGAGATCAAGAGGAGAGAGAAATAGAGGATGATGAATGAATATATATTTTTGCTTCCTGCTGTTCTTTCCCTGTCAAATTAGTTTTGATATGTCATCTTGAGTTCAGGAGCGATTGCATTCATTTATCCAATTAAATGTGATTTGGAATGACTAGCTCACCACATCCATCATACAAAACTGCAATTTACCATTAATTAGTGGCTAGATAACTGACCAATATCTTAGGAGTGTTTAAACCTTTGCTTACGTTTCCTAAAGAATGCTTTCTTCCATTCTGCCAATAGCCTACTCCCTCTGATCTATAGCACTAGTGTGTAGTGTGTGTGGAGCTCAACAGTAACTCTGCAGCCCTTGACCACTGTATTTCACTGTCTGCTCCATATTGCTCTTTTCCTTAAACCACGTACATGTTTGAGCAATCTCATCATCATCATCATCATCATCATCTGTAGAATTCAAATCCCTCTTGTATTCAAACCCTGACCACATATTCAGTTTCACACGACTGAAGGTAAAGATGCTCTACGCTCCATCACTGTTGATCACAGAGTCACAACAGAACATACACATGTTTAAACTGTAAAGAATTCTTACCATATTGGGTACACACTGATTCTCCTGCCTAATGGTTTAAGAAGTCTCTTTATTTCCAGTGACAGGGCAATACATACTACAGAGCAGAAACGTTGGCATTATAGCTGGGCTCTATTCAATTCAGCCAAATTGTAGATTTTCATTTAAACTCATTTAGAAATATGGTGGTGGTCCCAGAGGATTGAGTCCATGACATGAGTAAATAAGTTCTAGTGTTTACCTGCAGATAAATCAATAAACTAAACAGGTGTGTTAGTGGTGCTGTGTTTCTTCTTGGTTTGGTGACCTTCACATATTTTAAAGATCAGTCCACTTCCAGGACTGATGAGAAGTAAAATGAAGACAGATCCAGGTCTTTTTAGACTTTGTTTAGAGTTTTGGGATCGGTTAGCCCATGTTATGGCGGTTTCCATAACCTCTGCGATGAGTGTCTTTCCAGTCATCCCAGTTTCTAGCTCTCAGCAAAGACTCCTCATCATCATTTTCAGCCTTTTTCTCTTTTTCTTCTTCTTCTCTCTCCTTTGCATCAGTGTCCTCGTCCACAGCAACCTTGCTCGCTATCCCCTGATCAGGCAGGGCTCCATGTTGTCTGTGCTGTTCATACCAGTCATCTACAGTCATAGTGGGGAGGCTGGGGTAACCAGCCCCGAACACTCGAGCCTGTGAATGAAACAAACACATTTTATAAACATACTGCTGCACAGGATGTTAACAAACATTGTAGTGCTAGTAGTACTACTATACAGTACCTTGATTAGTACCATATGTGATAAAAATGTAGCAGAAATGTACTGTTTTTCACAGAATCCTGATGTAGTGCCCTGGATTTATTATTTCATCTGTTTCCCTTGTGTTTACTACCATGCCTTCTTCACCCTGCAGGTTTCTGCAAATGTTCAATGTATGTTCAACTGTGATTTTGTGATGCTAACGGGTTACTATCAATCCACCTCGATTTTACCCACCTCAATCTATGTTTTGCCTGTAAAGTTCTTACCATCTGCTCTGCTCTTTGTTTAGAATATGACCTTTGGGGCAATGTTGCTACTATCTTTGTTGAACAGGAAGCTACAGTTAGCTTCATCAGCTAGCTATCTATGAGAGATACATCTTAAAATGTAATGTAAACTTTATGAATATCCGGGCCAAGACCTACTCTGCAACCCAATTATTGTAAATGGTAAATGGACTGTACTTATATAGAGCCTTCAAAGCGCTTTTACACTACATATCTCATTCACACACATTAGCTGCCATGCAAGGTGCCAACTGCTCATCAGTTTAAGGCTAACCATTAATACACATTCATGGCGCAGCCTTCGGGATATCTTGCCCAAGGACACTTTGACATGCAGACTGGGGGAGCCGGGGATTGAACCGCCGATCATCTGATTAGTGGACAACGCTCTACCTTTGAGCCATAGCCGCCCCTAATTAACATCTTGATACATAAGAATGATGAAAGACACATGTGCATATAAATGCAGATAACTTTAAAAAAACTAAAAAAAGACCATTAAAAGATAAAGCAGACAGGTTATGAGATTGCATTTTGGCCAACATGTTCCCCCTGTTTTGCTCTACACACAGTGCTTAGAGTGTTCACCTGCATGCAACCAAAGCCCGCTCACGTGACTGATCAACATACTCAGACTACAGACTACAGAAGCATGAACATTCCAGGGCCAAAACAGATTCTGGCTTCACACAGATGTGGTCAAAAGTTGAAATACACTTATAAAGAACATTTTACAAGTGCATTTCCAATGATTTCTACTACTACTATTTTTCTGTGATGAAATGAATGGAGAACTTACTTATTCGTGACAAAGGTTAGCCTAGGTTATGAATGTTTTATCTAAAAATGTGACCAAATCAGCTGGGTCAAAACATACATACACCAATGCTAAAATGTATGTCTCGCCATTTTCACCTCATTTTGGCGCTGTAGCTTGACTTTTGGTGGGTCTTGATGACTGTGACCAATTTCCTCTCTGCAGCAGGTAATAGCTAGTGTTTTCTTCCTAATCATGCTAGTGAAACTTTACATTTTCAAACAGATGTTTGCAGTCTTGATCTTGGGACCTGTCGCTGCTTTGAAATGGCTCCAAAAGTCTTCCCTGACTTGTTAAAGTTAATGATCTGCTTTTTCTCTGCTGAGCTCCTTACACTTTCCCATTGTAGCATTTGTTTGCATCTAATGATTATGAAAAAACAAGCTATTTAATTTAATAAGTATAAACCTTATCACTCACAAGAAGTTTGTTTGATTGACACTTTCTACATCATCAGGGTTGCTGTATGTACATATTTTCGATCCATTATTACTGATATCTGTAATGAACTAATATTATTCATTACTTCATGTAACTTGTTTAGTACTCGCTGGCCCCTACAGTACACCATTTCCTCACCTGTACAGCATCCTTGGTGAGGATGAAGGGTTTCATGGGAGGCCTGACTGGCTGAGCTGGCTGCTTGACAGCACCCTGCTTCAGACCATCCATCTTCTTGAGTATCTCCACCTCCTGGTCAATGCTTTCTAATTCTTCGAGACACACAGTGACCCATCTCCGGACATTCAGAAGATAAAAATCTCTGCTGACTTCATCGTCGGCCTGTCCACTGTCCACAGCCTTCCGGACATCTGACAGTCTGCTTTCCAGCTCCTTTTTCTGACGGTATCGCTCAATCTTAGCTTGTCTCTGTGCTGCCATGGAAACCAGGTCTGATGAGCAGGGGACAGGCTGAAACAGGAAGAACACATCACAGTTTGGCATTGATGATGCATGTTCTGTAAGTGACACTTAATTAGACAAATTTATTTAAGACAAGACAAGACAAGACAAGACAAGACAAGACAAGACAAGACAAGAGGAGGCTGTGTGAATCAGGCCTTCATGGTGGGAGAACAATAAGAAGAAGAGAATTAGACCAGTGGAAATCTGTGCTTTGTGCTCTGAGGAGTCAAATCTGAGATTTTTGGTTCTACGCGCCATGTCTTTAAGAAGGTGAACGGATGATGATGATCTGCATGTGAAGCATCCCATAGTGAAGCGTGAAGGAGGAGGGGTTATGGTGTGAAGGTGCTTTACTGGTGATTTATTTAAAATTCAAGGCACCCTTAACCAGCATGGCTACCACAGCATTCTGCAGTGACGCGTCATCCCATCTGGTTTGAGCTTAGTGGGACCATCATTTGACCCAAAACATGCCTCCAGGCTATGCCCAGGCTGCATCACATGACCTGACCTACACAATCACCTGATCCAAACCCAGTTAAGATGGTTGAGATCAGTAGGAACACAAAAGAAAAAGCAGCCAGAAATCTCAGTACAAGAACTTCAAGTGTTGGAAAACCATTCGTGGTGACAACCTCATGAATGTGACCGAGAATGTACAGAAGAAGAGTGTACAAAGCAAAAGGTGGCTACTTTGAAGAATCCTAAATAAAATGAAAACGTTCCATTGGTGTTATTTCATAGTTTTTATGTCTTCAGTGTTCATTTACAATGGAGAAAATAATAATTAAAAAAAAAATGAATGAGAAGAGGTGTCCAAAGTTTTGACTGGTATTGTATGAAATACAAAAAAATTCAAATCAAATAGCAAATTAAATTAAATAAAAGTCCACATGTGTAGCACATAACAGTAAATATAATCAAAAATAAATAGTTGTAGATAATGGTAAATGGACTGTACTTATATATCTCCTTTCTAGTCTTCTGACCATTCAAAGCTCTTTTAAACTACATATCTCATTCACCCATTCATACACTGATGGCATTGGCTGCCATGCAAGGTGCCAACTGCTCATCAGTTTTAGGAGCTAACCATTCATACACATACACACACTGATGGCACAGCCTTCAGGAGCAATTTGGGGTTCAGTATCTTGCCTAAGGACACTTCGACGTGCAGACTGGAGGAGCCAGGGATTTGTATATGCATGTATAAAGCCGGGGAGATGTATATGCATGTATAAAGTTAAATTATAACAATGGAACACACACACATTTCTTAAGGGAGCCACTGAAATAACTAGTAATAATAACCAGTAATAATAATAATAATAATAATAATAATAATAATAATAATTAACCAGTCCCAGAGAGTGAAACTCAAGGGCCGTTCTGTTTGTTTCAGCCAACTGCCTGTCAGTCATCTCCCTACGCAGCTACTTTCCATTACTCATATGTCTGAATATAAACTCAGTTGCTAATTTATTATGTAAACCTGGCTAAAATTAACCTAGTCTATTGCTACAGCCCTGCAATGCATTCTACCTTCTGAAGGTTACAATGTTCAGTGATTGCTGTAGTGCTGTTGTGTTGCATTGCATTTTGCAGAGCTGGTTTGAAATGGCTCCAAGTGTTTGGATTCTTTTGATACAGATGAACAGCAGCACGAACAAACTGTCTGCTTTTGTAAACTTTACTCATCTCTGTCCACATGTCCTCTGTTCCATTTGTAGCATGTACAGTGGGGATAATCAGTATCAACATTTTTTCAACAGATTTCCCATGACATTGATATTAACTCAATAAAACCAGACAGATAAAGAACTCTTAACATTCCAATCGATGAAAAAAGGTTTGCACAACAAAGTGAAATGATGCAGGAAAAACCTGAATACTGGAAGAAAAAGTACTAAACCTGTCCTAATGAGAATCAGCTGAATCAGTACTTTCATTTTTTTTTTTGAAAAGATGGATGGTTACACACGTCTGAATGCCATCACACAGGAAACATCCGTGTAGACTCAAAGTGCTTTCCCAAGACATTCACACACACATTATTGAACTACATAGCAATGATACTGGTTACTGCTCCTATTATCCACATTACCTAGTATTATGTTGAAAACGCAGATAGTGTTTCATTTAGAAGTACGTAAGAAGAGAGACTAAGGTGAGGAGTAGTTCAAGTAGTTTGTAAGTAAACACTAAAATAAGGTAAAAGAGGTATCAAATATGTTTTTTTTAATACTGGTATTGTATCAACGTATAAATTTCTGGTACCATGACAACCAGCCGTGGAAGTATCATGGTATGGAGTTGTTTCTTCTCATGATATATATAAGCCGGTATACAGTGAGAAATCCTTGATAAAAATCTGTTGCTAATCACAGGGACAATGAGGATGGAACATGGACCTTCCAACAGGTCAACAATCCAAAACTTAATGTAAAAGAGACTGTAAGCTGGCTCCAGGTTAGGAAAACTAACTTGCTGGACCTGTCAATCACTAAACTTAAACCCAATCAAAGACTTGTGAATTGAACTGGAGATTAAGATTCACCTGAATAACAAAATACAACAAAGGCTTCTCCACCAAGAAAACACAGATATAGTAAGATTGTTATTCATGTCGGCGGTAATGACACCCGGTTACGCCAATGTGTCATCGGTCTGTGCATACACCGAAACGATGTCGGACTCCGTAGTTTTCTCTGGACCCCTCCCCAATGTGACCAGTGATGACATGTATAGACTTGTGTCGTCATTTCACCGCTGGCTGTCGAGGTGGTGTCCAACAAACGATGTAGGCTTCATAGATAATTGGGCACATTTCTGGGGAAAACCTGGCCTGATTAGGAGAGACCTCATCCATCCCACTTTGGATGGAGCAGCTGTCATATCTAGAAAAATGGCCAAGTTTATTAGTCGACCAAAACCGTGACAACCCAGAGTTGAGACCAGGAAGCAGAGCTGCAGTCTTACACGCTTCTCTGCGCCTCCATTAGAGCAGCTGCCCACCCAGTCCTTTAGTATAGAGACTGTGTCTGTCCCCCGTCCACCTACATTATTTAAAGATAAAACAAACAGAAGAGGAGTTCATCATAAAAACTTAATAAAAATTAAATCAACATCTCCAACAGTCCAATATAAGAGAATTAAATGTGAATTAATATCTGATTATGATATTGATTTGTTTTGCCTCACTGAAACCTGGCTGCAGGAGGATGAATATGTTAGCTTAAATGAATCCACTCCTCCCAGCCATTGTAATACTCATATTCCTCGAAGTACTGGTCAAGGTGGTGGAGTTGGAGCCATATTTGACTCAAGTCTATTAATAAATCCTAAACCTAAACTAAATTATAATTAATTTGAAAGTCTTGTTCTTAGGCTCACTCACCCAACCTGGAAAACATTACAGCCAACTCTATTTGTTACAGTATATCGAGCTCCTGGTCCTTACTGTGAATTTTTATCTGAATTTGCAGAATTTGCATCAAGCTTGAAACAGATAAAGTAATTATTGTAGGTGATTTTAACATTCTTGTGGACAAACACAATGATAGTCTTAGTACTGCGTTTATCTCTTTATTAGATTCAATCGGCTTCTGTCAGAGTGTAAATAAACCGACTCACTGTCTGAACCACACTCTTGATCTTGTTCTCTCATATGGCATTGAAATTGATCATCTAATATTCTTTCCACAGAATCCTCTTCTGTCTGACCATTTTTTAATAACCTTTGAGTTCATATTACTGGATTAGAAGCCTTCCTACAGCAGATGTTTATCTTGCACAGAATGCAGTTATTTTGCACTACCCGAACATTGAAATTGCGCAATTGTCACTTTAAACGTTGGCACAGGACTGCCCATGTTTAACGTGTTGAAATGACAAATAAAACTCCTTGAATTCTTGAATCTGATAGTGCTGTAGCCAAATTTAAGGAAGTGATTCCTTCAGTATTGAATTCAATGCCATGTCTCAGTGTAACAGAGGACTTGTCTGCTCCTTTAGCCCCTCACAAATAGATCATCTTGTTGATAGTACTACAGGCTTATAAGAACAACTCTCGACTCTATTGCACCTCTGAAAAATAAGATAATTAAACAAAGGAGGTTAGCACCATGGTATAGCTAGCGGACTCACAAAATAAAGCAAGAAGCACGGAAATCTGAACATAAATGGCGTGCCACTAAACTGGAAGAATCTCGCTTAGTCTGGCAAGATAATCTCAAAACATACAGGAAGGCTCTCCGTAATGCAAAAAAAAAAAAAAAAACAGCCTATTACTATTCATTAACAGAGGAAAATAAGAACAACCCCAGGTTTCTCTTTAGCATTGTAGCCAGGCTAACAATTTTTTCTAAACTCTTACCTAAAAATGGGAGGTTTAAGATTGGCCTGTAATTGTTCAAATCTGAGGAATCTAAGTTAACTTTTTTTTTTTAACTTCTTTTTGTTTCCCTTTATCAGGTGGAAAAGTGCCAGTAAATAATGAGTGATTCATGATATTTAAAACTTCCTCTAAAAGGGAGCTAAAAACAGATTTAAAAAAAGAGGTAGGTATTAGGGCTGTAGTGATACATTAATCTCATGATACGATACGATACATGATATTCAGCAAACGATACGATTCGATACGATTCGATACTCTGACTGGAGAGTCTACAGCTTGCAAATGCTGGACAAAATGAATCAGATTTTTGTCATATCACACCTCAAACAGTACTAGTGAAGAGTTTTTGAATGAAAATATTATTTTTCAATCCCTTTGCCTGACATATATATATGCAGTTTTTCAACCAAGTATGTGAACAACAATAAAATAATGCCCTTTTGATACAAAAGGTCCCATGCGTTTTTGCCTCATTTTCCTCAGGCATGCCACTTAGCAAAGCAAAGACCCTCCAGAAAGTTGAGGGGAACCTGTCATTCAATAAAAATAGTATTTATGAAGTTATTCTGTAACTCTGCAGTCACTTTGGGCCCTCTGTCACTCTGCTCTGTCTGCTCCCTGCCCCTGCACTCTATTCTACGGGCACAGCTCTCTCTCTGTTGTCCCTCCTCCACAAGACCCCAGAGTCCTTTGATTGGCTAGAATATGTCATAGATACCCTCCACTGATTGGTTGAAAAAGAAACTAGCTCCTCCTGGAGCTGCCACCTTACCGTGGTGGAGGGGTTTGCGTGTTTCAATGATCCCAGGAGCTATGTTGTCAGGGGCTTCATGCCCCTGGTAGGGTCACCCATGGCAACCAGGCCCTAGGTGAGGGACCAGACAAAGCGCAGCTCAAATCCCCCTGATGAGTGTTCAATGCTCACGTGGGCAGCGACAGTGAGACCTGGAGGGGCGTGATTGGGAGGAACGGCCCCCCGATCTGAACCCGAGTGGTGTTCTGTTATTGGACTTCTGTGCTCGTCATGGATTGTCCATAACCAACACCATGTTCAAGCATAAGGGTGTCCATATGTGCACTTGGCACCAGGACGCCCTTGGCCGCAGTTCGATGATCAACTTTGTGGTCGTGTCGTCAGACTTGCGGCCACATGTTTTGGACACTTGGGTGAAGAGAGGCGGAGCTGTCAACTGATCACCACCTGGTGGTGAGTTGGCTCCGATGGTGGGGGAGGATGGCAGTCAGACCTGGCAGGCCCAAACGTTCTGTGCAGGTCTGCTGGGAACGTCTGGCTGAATCTCCTGTCAGAAAGAGCTTCAACTCGCACCTCCGGGAGAGCTTCACTCACGTTCCGGGGGAGGTGGGGGACATTGAGTCTGAGTGGACCTTGTTCCGTGCCTCCATTGTCGAGGCAGCTGACTGGAGCTGTGGCCGTAAGGTGGTCGGTGCCTGTCGTGGCGGCAGCCCCCGAACCCGCTAGTGGACCCTGGCGGTGAGGGATGCCGTCAAGCTGAAGAAGGAGTCCTACAGAACCTTTCTGGCCTGTGGGACTCGGCAAAACTCTGGCGTGGGAGGAGTTCGGTGAGGCCATGGAGAACGGCTTCAAGGAGGTTCTGGACCACCAGCCGGCGTCTCAGGCAGGGGAAGCAGTGCACTGTCAACACTGTGTTCAGTGGGGACGGTGTGCTGCTGACCTCGACTAGGGACGTCTAGGGTCGGTGGGGGGAATACTTTGAAGACCTCCTCAATCCCACCAGCACATCTTCCACTGAGGAGGCGGAGCCAGGGGACCCCGTGGTGGTCTCGCCGATCTCTAGGACTGAGATCACCGAGGTAGTCAAAAAGCTCTTGGTGGCAAGGCCCCGGGGGTGGATGAGGTCCGCCCAGAGTTCCTCAAGGCCCTGGATGTTGTGGGGCTGTCTTGGTTGACACGTCTCTGGAATGGAGATTGACCGGCGGATTGGTGCAGCTTCTGCAGTAATGCGGACTCTGCACCGATCCGTCGTGGTGAAGAAGGAGCTGAGCCGAAAGGCGAAGCTCTCGATTTACGTCGGTCCACGTACCCTCACCTATGGTCATGAGCTTTGGGTAGTGACCGAAAGAATGAAATCGCGAATACAAGCAACCGAAATGAGCTTCCTTCACAGGGTGGCTGGGCTCTCCCTTAGAGATAGGGTGAAGCTCAGCCATCCGCGGGAGCTCGAATAGAGTCGCTGCTCCTCCGCCGAGAGGAACCAGTTGAGGTGGCTCGGGCATCTAGTGAGGATGCCTCCTGGGCGTCTCCCTGGTGAGGTGTTCCGGGCAAGTCCCTCCGGGAGGCGGCCCCAGAGAAGACCTAGGACACGCTGGAGAGACTATGTCTCTCGGCTGGCCTGGGAACGCCTTGGGGTTCCCCTGGAAGAGCTGGACGAAGTGGCCGGGGAGAGGGAAGTCTGGGCTTCCCTACCTACCTACTGAAGCTGCTGCCCCCGTGACCCGACTTCAGATAAGCAGAAGAAGACGAGACGAGACAAGATGTCATAGATACCCTCCACTGATTGGTTGAAAAAGAAACTAGTCTGCCTAGTAACGTATGTCCATTTGTTGACTGTGCTTTCAGTCTGCTGAACGTCTATTTTTCGATTGGTCTTTTACGCGGTGGAATAGAACAACAAGGAAGTGTCTCCAACACAGACACAAACCGCACATCTCCGTCTTTAGCAGAATCTCAGGAAAACAGTGCAAAAAACACATCTCTCCATCATAAACCGTTTCAGAGATATTCACGGATATGTAAAACTTTAGACTTTTTGGGCGGATCCGCCAGAGAGGGTTAAACCTGAAGTGGTGGGAGCACTTCTGCTTTTAAGCATGAAGGTGCTGGATTGATCTTCTTCTGGCTGACCTAATCGCTCTTCCTGCAAAGTCAACGGGGGAAATGGGCAGCGAGCAGAGTATCAGGCGTAACACGGGGGATTTGAACAGGACTTATATATCGCAGGATTGCTAAAATTGCTCAGCCTTAGTAGGTTATAGGGTCAAGTGTGCAAGTGGAGGGTTTTAACTCCAGACCACCTTACTAAGCCCCTCTGCATCAGCCTGAGTAAAAAAGTGCATGGTATAGTTAAATTCTTTGTGCTATCTAAAACATTAAATGACCTTTGAACTGAATCAAATGACCTCTGACGAACAGAGAGCCACAGCTCTATCAATCCATCTATTCCTTTAGGTCTAAGTAGCAATTACTTCATGAGCTTCTTTAATGATACTATTAGAGACAAAATTCATCACCTCTTGCCCTCCACAGGCACTGCATTCTGATACAGCAAGTTTGGAAACAGCTGTAAAACCTGACATATATTTATATTTAGCTTTTCTCCCATCGACCTTCATCAAATAACTTCTATAATTTCTTCATCTAAGCCGTCAACCTGTCTCTTAGATCCCATCCCAACCAGGCTGCTCAAGGATGTTTTACCTCTAGTTAGCCCTTCATTATTGAATACGATTAATCTGTCTTTATTATCAGGATATGTACCACAGTCCTTTAAAGTAGCTGTAATTAAACCTCTTCTTAAAAAGTCCACTCTAGATCCAGAGGCTTTAGCCAATTACAGACCAATATCAAACCTTCCCTTTATCTCTAAGATACTTGAGAAAGCTGTAGTTCATCAGCTGTGTGACTTTCTCCATAAGGATTTTCAGTCAGGATTTAGAGACCGCACTAGTCAAAGTTACAAATGACCTCCTAATGGCATCAGACAAAGGACCCATCTCTGTACTTGTCATGTTAGATCTTAGTGCCACATTTGACACCATTGACCATCAAATTCTTTTACAGAGACTGGAACATCAAATTGGCATCAAAGGAACTGCCCTAAGCTGGTTTAAGTCGTATTTCTTAGGTCGATCTCAGTTTGTTTACATCAGTGATGAATCCTCCATGCATACCAAAGTTTGTCACGGAATTCGACAAGGTTCTGTACTAGGACCACTTCTATTCAGTTTATATATGCTTCCTCTAGGGAACATTATTAGGAATCACTCCATTCATTTTCATTGTTATGCTGATGACACTCAATTATATTTATCGATCAAGCCTGATGAAACCGATCAGTTAACTAAACTCCAAGCATGCCTTAAGGATATAAAATGTTGGATGACCTACAATTTTCTGATGTTAAATTCAGACAAAACTGAAGTTCTCGTAATTGAACCCAAAAACTCTCTATCTAGAGACTTAGTTAATCTAGACGGGATCACCTTGGCCTCCAGCTCCACCGTAAAGAATCTTGGAGTTGTTTTTGATCAGGATTTGTCCTTTAACGTCCACATAAAACAAATTTCAGAGGCTGCTTTCTTCCACTTACGTAACATCACAAAAATCAGACGCATCGTGTCTCAAGCGGATGCAGAAAAACTAGTCCACGCATTTGTTACTTCTAGACTGGACTATTGCAACTATTTGTTATCAGGCTGCTCCAATAAGTCTCTTAGGACTTTGCAGCTAATTCAGAATGCTGCTGCATGTGTTCTGACAGGAACCAAGATCAGAGATCACATCTCTCCCATTTTGGCTTCTTTGCATTGGCTACCTGTTAAATCTAGAATAGAATTTAAAATTATTCTCCTTACATACAAAGCTCTTCATGGTCAGGCACCATCATATCAAAAAGAGCTCATAGTACCTTACTACCCCTCTAGAACACTGCGCTCTCAGAGTGCTGGTTTCCTTGTGGTTCCTACAGTTTCCAAAAGTAGATTGGGAGCCAGAGCTTTTAGCTATCAAGCTCCTCTTCTGTGGAACAATCTACCATTCTGGGTTCGGGAGGCAGACACATTTTTAAGAGTAGACTTAAAGGGGACATATTATGCAAAAATCACTTTTCCAGCTCTTCTAATATTTTTGAATTCTGGGTGCGTACAAACCCACACAGTGTTAAAAACAACAACTGCGTCCATTTTGCATGAGCTGCTGCAGCCGCACCCCCCTCTTGCTGCTTGTCTCTGGGTAAGCCAGTTAGATTCCGCTCCGGTTGCGACGTAACAAGCTTTTAGACCAGACCCACTTCATGAGCTCTCCAGCAGAGGCCAACACCCAGTCTCCACCCACCACGCCCTATAGGTGATAAAAGCGCAGAGCTCAGGTGAAGCTCCGACATTTTCTGCTTCACGGAGAAGACTGGGCAAGGCTCCGACCTACGCATGCTCGTTACTCTGTTGTTGGCGGCAGTGACCGACACAAGTCACTATATTGGCCCCAGCCTGAGACAACCGAAGAAAAGAGGATTACGTTTACTTTTACCGGAGACGTACCCACACTGTCGACGAGACCTGAACCGCGTGTGTCCGATACACATGGACAATTGAGTGAAAAACGTGTTAGGTCTCAGGCTGTTACGACCTACTGTTAGGTCTCTAAAGTCCGATTACCACGAGCTAACGCTAACAGCTAGCTAGCGCTATGTTCAGCACACACAGCACTCAGCTGCACACCCCATTATACAAGTCTTTTTTTAATCTCTGTAAACTGAGCAGGAACAGAAAGTATTTATCTTACAGGCAGACATTCAACTTACAAACTACTGGCATTACATTGGCATAGTTCAAGCAGGAAGCAAGTAATGCCTGTACCAAACGGCTAGTTAGCGTTAGCTCGTGCTAATTGGCGTTAACTGCTATTCAGTGTCTCATATCAGCTGTACTTGGTTGTGATACACACTAACATAACGCCAGTAGGTTTTTAGTCGGATGTCTGTCTGTAAGATGAACACTTCCTGCTCAGTTTAAAGAGATAAAGAAAGACGTGTATAACTCACCCTCTACTCATCGGTCCCACATGCATCTGTGTGTTGAACGTAGCTGTCATTAGCGATACGAAAAAAACTTTTCTCTCATTCACCTTTCTGTTAATGGCACACCCTCACTTTTATTGTCTGTGGCACCCACTATTACTGTGTCCCCCTCAGTTTGAGAGATAGAGAGACCCCTTGCTATTTTACAGCATAGTCTGAAGCTAGATCCAGTCTTAGGGAGCTGGGTACATAAAGTAAACAAAGATACAATACAATAAGGACAGCATCAGTCCAGTCCATTTCCTCCACCTGGATATTGTCCAGTTTTAGTGACATGTCAGGCTGCCTGTTCATGCAGGCTTCTGGACTGAATGAATTAGCAAGTAGTAACTTTCAGAATCATTTTATTGGCCAGGTGTGAGTACACACAAGGAATGTGACTCTGTTTACATGTTGCTCTCAATGTATGGACAGTTTGTGTACACACACCTGGCAAATAAAGGTGATTCTGATACTTGGTGAATGAGTACAATGTATATTTATATTTGTGCTCTCAATCATTTTTCTTATATTTCTTTTTTTTTTCTTCCCTAAACTCTACCTGGCAGCCCTCCACTTCAAAGAAAGTGCTGGGCGTCCCTAAGTTACAACATCAGCTGGTGAGCCACAATTCAGATTCCCAACACTTCCCAACAACAGCAACAGCTAAGACAGTGAAAGTAGAACCAACTGTTGGTAAGTTTTACAACCTTTTATTAAAAATGGCAATAAGTCAAAGAATGTGCAAACATCTATTATACAAGTGAAAAAAAAATAACAGGGCTCTTAACTTATGTAAGTTGGATCATTTCACAAAGTATACCAATTTTTTCCCTCCTATATTGTCTTATAGGTTATGTTGGACCTCATCTTTGAGAAGGTTTTCCTAGATTCTGGCCCATACATGGATGAGCTGAAGATCCTCATCCCTGAGGATCTTGCAGCCCACTTTGCAAGACCAGGGAAGCAAGAGGTTGTAGCCGGCTACGTGTCAAGGTTCAATCAAGGACCATATCCGTTGCACCACACAGATGAGCAGTACCACCCTGATTCTCTGGCTGAGAAATCCCCAACACCAGCTTACAGAGCTCCTGTAGGCCTAGTATCTGTAACAGCTAAAACAAAGTGTACATAATGGTTAGTCTAAACTACATAGTGACATGCTTTTATAACATGTCCATCTTTTCTTCTTCTGAAATTCTGTGAAACCTAAATGCTGACCAAAACTTTTTCAGACTGCTGTTCTAGGTAGTATATTGAATAAGTTTGTTTTAAAAAGTTGTGTGATGTTTGAAGGAATCATGACAATAAAGGTTAACTCTATCTGAATTGTTTTGTGTGCTTTCAGTGTTTGATATGTAACATGATAATAAGTAACAAACATGACAGATAAACAGTAAGCAATGTAAGATAGAGGAACAGTATTTTATTGTACTTTAATCCTTACTCATTTATATTACAATAGTAACAGACTACTTCTATGCATAAAAGAACTTACTGCTCTGTTCCCCTCAGCTGTAGAGGCCCATAGTCTGCTCTGTAGATAGATTACACACAGGTTCAAGGCAGGCTAGGGTGGTCAACCATTCACGTTGGTGGGCTGGAACCTGCCGTAGTCTTCTTGTAACCTAGTACACTGGAAACGGTAAGTCACATTAGATTATAGAAATTATGAAAATTATTAAGTACACAGGTTACAGAATGCAACAATTTATTCAAGTTGTTCATGTCAATAAGTACATATTATCTATGCTTCAATATCTGGTAAACATACACGTTATGAGGTTTCAGACAGACTGACACTGCCTGCTCTGGCAAAGCTAGCTCCAGTCACATCATTTGTATACAACAGTCTACTAATATGCATAAAAATAACTTACTGCTCTATTCCCCTTAGACATAAAGGCCCATAGTCTGCTCTGCAAAATGTCTGTAATAAAGTAACATGACTAATAGAGTTCAGACAAAAGAATGACTTACTAATAAGTAAAAAATTAATTTCCCACCTGTACAGTTGTGGAGCAAACATGCTGGCTGAGCTTGTATGTTACTGGTGTAAAGGAATAGCTGAGTAATGTTTACATTACTTGCAATTAATTACATTTATCTCGTAGCTTTACGTACCATTAGCCTAGCGCTAGCCAGTTAGCTAGAGTTTAAACATAAAAAGATATAAAAAACACATTACATAAACTTACCATTCAGAAATATCCTTTTCTCTCCTTCTGCAAAGCAATGTTTTCTCCAGCAGCCACGTCTCTCCCAGGTAAACTCCGGCAACGTGACGACGTCACTCCCGTACGTGCTGTCGGCCACACAGGGCGGAAGAGGGGGGCGGCTGGCAGCAGCTCATTTGCATTTAAAGGGACAGACACGAAAACCGACCGCCTGAACACAGAGCGCTACAGACAGGGTACAGAGAGGGCTGCTGTGCTTGATCCGTGAGGAATTTTGACCAAAGGATTTCACAGACATGTCATTAATGTGCCTGGGACCTGTGTGAACTTGTGGAAAAGGGGTATAATTGTTCTCCTTTAAGACTTTCCTTTTCGATAGAGCTTATAGTTAGGGCTGGCTCAGGTCATCCCTTAGTTATGCTGCTATAGGACTACACTGCCAGGGGCAACTAAACTTCTTCCCTGAAGTTTCTGTGCTCTCTCGTCCAGCAGTTTCTTATGGATCGTGGATGCTGCTGTGGTCCTGGACGTCCACTGCATATATTATTACTGTCATTATTGCTACCATATCTCCATTACAGTTTATAGTTAGTTTATAGTTAATTAATGACTTGCTGCTGCTGTGCATCTGTCTATCTCTATCACAGGTTCCACTGCTACTGTAATCATTTTATCATTCATTGTAATTGTACAATATGTTTGTGTTGATTTGTTCTGTACACGTGACATCTATTGCACGTCTGTCCGTCCTGGGAGAGGGATCCCTCCTCTGTGGCTCTTCCTGAGGTTTCTTCCACCTTTTTTCCCTGTTAAAAGGGTTTTTTGTGGGCAAGTTTTTCCTCACTCGAACCGAGGGTCTAAGGACAGAGGGTGTCACTCCCTGTACAGATTGTAAAGCCCTCAGAGGCAAAATGTGTTTTGTGAATTTGGGCTATACAAATAAAATTTGATTTGATTTCTGGTGGTGTGTTCAACACCTTTTCTCCTGTCAGTCCACTTTAATGTAATAATGGAATGTTAAGAATTTTTTATCTGTGTAGTTTTATTGAGTTAATGTCTGGACTAAATTTCATGTCAATAGCTGCATTGGAAATATGTTTAATGAAAAGAATGTTGGTGTGTTAAATTTAAATTGACCTCATATACCTTCTCTGTATTTTTATATGAACCTTATCAGCTGATACATTGTTTCTTGTTTTATTATAGCGATATTAAAAGTACTTACTTCAAGTACTTGAATATCTTCAAAATGCCTGAAAATACCACATAACACTGTCTTATACTTTCCCGATGGTTTTGTTCATTAATAAATTGTTTGAATCAGAAAATCACTGAGAGAGAGAGAGAGAGAGAGAGAGAGAGACAGAGAGAGAGAGAGTGTGTGTTTTGGTCAAGAGACAGACATTGAATGAGACTGATTGAGTGAATCAGAGGAAAAGATACAGCAGCAGTTACAATCAACACATCCCCTGCAACCCACCTCAACCCAGCTCAACCCACCTCACAACATAACTCTTTCCACCAAAACACACTGACTGACAGCAGTTTGTTCCCAAAGGCTGTCACTGTGATGAACAGGTAACATGTGACTCAAACATTTCCTCCACCCAGAAATGATTCATTCTCACTGTTTACATTCAATCATTGTTGATAAATGTTAATTATAATACACATATAAATATGATTACTCATGCACAACCTGCCTCATAAACCACATTTATTTTAGCATCCTCTGCATCACTGCTCTCTCTCTCTCTCTCTCACTCACACACACACTCACTCACTCACACACACACACACACACACACACACACACACACACACACACACACACACACACACACACTCACCGTGGCTACAGAGAGTCCGTTGGGGCTCATGTTTTCATTGGAGGGCTTTGGCAGGTCAAACTGGGAGACGTTGTACTCTTTACACCTCGTCAGGAAGTCCATGAAGTACGCCTGAGCTGTCTGGACTGTTTGCAGCCGTTTGTCTCGGCTGGTCTGCTTCATGGTCAGAGCTCCTAGCAGCGCGGGCAGCAACAGATACTTCAGATCAGCTGTGGAGACTTCATCCAGTTCTTCGTTGCGGCTGAACAGGTCGAGCTGAGCCACCATTGCAGACGCTTCTTCCAGCATGCTCATGCCACGCTTCACCCTGCTTTGAACACTGCTTGAGCTCAGAGGCTCGTTTGTACTGTCCACCTCTTCAAGTATCTTCCAGCCACGATCAAGCAGGTCAGATAATTTCGGAGGTTCTGCATCCGGATCCAGCTGCTGCCTAGAACCACTGCTCCCTTCGCATGCCGCCATTTTGTCATATGTCAGGGCTTCCGGGTTCCGTCTTCTTTGTCTGCTGTTTTGTGACGCCGTGCTTCCACAGCATCACTGCCCCCACAGGCCAATATTATTCTTCTTGGGGTCCAAGCAGCGAAGCTGCCCATTGTTTTCAACCTTTTCTTATTTATTATTAGGGCCCGAGCACTGGCGGTGCGAGGCCCTATTGTATTTCAAATGTTTATTATTTTTTTCTTTTATTTTTTTCTTCTTCTACCAAAGTAAATCGCATTTTAGACGGCCTATATATACTCGAAAACTCACGAAATTGCGCCAAGGTCGGGCGTAAAATTAAGTATTTTAGGGTGTCACACATGGACGAACAAAGTGGCTCTACAGCGCCACCTAGATTTATGTTTTCGGAGGAGCCCTTGACCGGTTTCATCCACGTGTACGGGATTTGGAGGAATATGTAACATCCCGAGACGCACAAAAGTCTCTTGGTGTCGTGGGCTACAGCGAAGGTCAGGCGTCCATTTTGTTTCAAAGTTGGCGTTTCGTGTTTTGGGGTCATTTCCAGGGTCGTATTTGAACGAACTCCTCCAGAGCTTTCATCCTATCTGTTTGAAACTTGGCGTGTGTGTTCTCAAGGCCTCGACAATGAAAAGTTATCAAAATCGTAAGTTTTGGATTTACTGTGTGGGAGGGCGGGCCACGAGATTAGTGTGTTTATAAAATTTCGACATGTTATAACTTTGAAAAATACTCCAATCTTCCCCAAACCTCTGATATATAATGGCAGTCCGGCCTAGAACACATTTCCATGACAACATTTGGTGATTTTCACAGCGCCACCTGTTGGCGACAGGAAGTGTCATATTTTTTTGACGATAGCTTTCTCCAAAGTCTTTAAGTATATCCACCTCAAAATAGGTGTGGATGTTGTCAAGGCCTTGGGGTTGACATTTGAGAAAAAATTTCAACTTTTCATCAGAGGGCGTGGCCGTGACGGCGCCTCAAAGTCAACAGTGGCGAATTTTTCGAAAAAATCTGTGACTCCATTGACTTTTGGGCTGATTTTCAGGAAAAGTGTTGGGCTTTCACATACTTTCTCAGAGCAGTCTGAAACTTCTTGTGGTTATTGAGACCAATATTACGCAAATTCGGCTGCATAATTAATTAGGGGCAGGGCAAAAGCGCTCTATAGCGCCTTGAACTTTTCTTTCAGACAGCCCGCCACAGTTTTGGACACAGAGTTATGAAACCTCAGCCGAATTGTAGAACAAGGCAAGACCTACAAAAAGTCTCTTGGAGCAATGGGCTAAAATAAACAGGAAGCGAGATATTTAAGACTGAAAATCACAGTTTTCGGCGTTTCGGGCTGGTTGAGAAGGGGTCATATTTGAACGAACTCGTCCTAGAGATTTTATCAATTGACGTCAAACTTGGTAGGCGTGTTCATATAGACTTCGAGTAAAGTTATCAAAATTATGAATTTTGATGAAACGGTGTGGGCGTGGCGCTCCATGAAATGATTCAAAGAAGAAAATCGTCAGGAATCACCTGCTGAAGGCTTGTGATTCTCAGAAACTCAAGTGTTGGGCTTTCACATACTTTCTCAGAGCTGTCTGAAACTTCTTGCGTTTATTGAGACCAATATTACGCAAAATTCGGCTGCATAATTAATTAGGGGCAGGGCAAAGCGCTCTATAGCGCCTTGAATTTTCTTTGAGGCAGCCCGCCACAGTTTTGGACACAGAGTTATGAAACCTCAGTCAAATTGTAGAACAAGGCAAGACCTACAAAAAGTCTCTTGGAGCAATGGGCTAAAATGAACAGGAAGCGAGATATTTAAGCATGAAATGACCATTTTGGTGTTTCGGGCTGGTTGGGAAGGGGACCTAACTGACCGAACTCCTCTGGGATCTTATCCCAGGGACTTCAACTTGTAATTGCTTTTCCTAAGTAAATCGCATTTTAGACGGCCTATATACTCAAAACTCACGAAAATTTGCGTACCCCAAAGTTGGGCGTAAAATTAAGTATTTTAGGGTCTCAGACATGGACATACAAAAATGGCTCTACAGCGCCACCTAGATTTATGTTTTCGGAGGAGCCCTCGACGCGGTTTCATCCACGTGTACGGGATTTGGAAAATATGTAACATCCCGAGACGCACAAAAAGTCTCTTGGTGACCCGGCTACGGTGAAGGTCACGGCGTCCATTTTGTTTCAAAGTTGGCGTTTTGTGTTTTGGGGTAATTTCAGGGTCGTGTTGAACGAACTCCTCCTAGAGCTTTCATCCTATCTGTTTGAAACTTGGCGTGTGTTTCTTCAGGCCTCGACAATGAAAAGTTATCAAAATCGTGAGTTTTGGATTTACTGTGTGGGAGGGCGGGGCCACGAAATTTGGCGTGTTTTCATGAAATTTCGCGTGCTATAACTTTGCGAAAAATACTCCAATCTTCCCCAAACCTCTGATATATAATCGCAGTCCAGACTAGAACACATTTCCATGACAACATTTGGTGATTTTCACAGCGCCACCTGTTGGCGACAGGAAGTGTCATATTTTTTGAGATAGCTTTCTCCAAAGTCTTTGAGTATATCCACCTCAAAATAGGTGTGGATGTTGTCAAGGCCTTGGGGTTGACATTTGAGAAAAATTTCAACTTTTCATCAGAGGGCGTGGCCGTGACGGCGCCTCAAAGTCAACAATGGCGAATTTTTCCAAAAATCTGTGACTCCATTGACTTTTGGGCTAATTTTCAGGAAAAAGTGTTGGGCTTTCATATACTTTCTCAGAGCTGTCTGAAACTTCTTGTGTTTATTAAGACCAATATTATGCAAATTTCGGCTGCATAATTAATTAGGGGCAGGGCAAAGCGCTCTATAGCGCCCTTGAACTTTTATTTGAGCAGCCCCGCCACAGTTTTGGACACAGAGCTATGAAACCACAGCCATATTGTAGAACATGGCAAGACCTACAAAAAGTCTCTTGGAGCAATGGCCTAAAATGAACAGGAAGAGATATTTAAGACGGAAAATCACCGTTTTTGGGCTGGTTGAGAAGGGTCATATTTGAACGAACTCCTCCTAGAGATTTTATCCAATTGACTTCAAACTTGGTAGGTACGTTTATATAGACTTCCGAGTAAAAGTTATCAAAATTACGAATTTTGATGAAACGGTGTGGGCGTGGCGCTGCCAAGTTTGACCGTTTGACCCATTTTAGTGTTTCGGGATGGTTGAGAAGGGTCCTATTTGAACGAACTCCTCCTAGGATTTTATCCAATCGACTTCAAAATCGGTAGGCGCGTTCATAGACTTCGAGTAAAAGTTATCAAAATTACGAATTTTGATGAAACGGTGGGCGTGGCGGTCCGTCCAGTTTGACCGTTTGACCGAATTCTGGCTTCGCGTGGTCGGTTTGAACAAACTGCTTGAAGGCTCGTGTTTTCCGCCTGTGCCCCCGGCGTGCCAAGCGGATGTGCGAGCCGTCAATGCTGCTTGCAGCTTTAATTATTATTATTATTATTATTATTATTATTATTATTATCATTATTATTATTATTATTCTTTCTTCTGCCATTGCAGTCTATGGCAGCCCATAGAGCCGTATGGTAAACAGTTGTGAAATTTTGCACATTGATTAAGGACAGCATCTTTAATTTCACTGAGTTACATGTTGGCAGTAAACACGGTCTAGCGCCACCAACGGGTCAAAGTTGTAGGTACATTTGTGCATGTAACTTTTGAACCGTTAGCCCGATTTTTAAAATCCTACGGATCATACCGAGTTCAACGCACCCTTATGATGTCATATAGATAGATTTTTTTCAGCGGTTGCAAATTTTGACCGATTCTCATGAAAATCGGCACAGACCAATCCGCACAAAACTTAGGAGATGGATTTTTCAATTTCGACTTTGTTTGCCCGCTACAGCCAATCGAAATGAGTGGTGAAGCCACCAATTTCTATGTGAGCTCATATCTCAGGAATGCTTTGGCGAAACGAAACCAAATTTAATGGTGTGCTTCAAGACCCTGTCCCAAGTGCAGGAAAGAAATCCGGTGTCATTTGGTCTCTAGGGGGCGCTGTAATTAGCAAAACATTGTTTTTGCTCATTTCTCTTGATGTGTTTTTATTTGAAATGAAATTGTGATATCCGCAGATACTCTTGGTTGCCCCATTGATAGTTCATGCCAACTTTTCATGTTAGTCAATTACCATTGGTGGCAACACCGCCAAACAGGAAGTTTGCTTGTATCTCGGCGACACCAAATTTGGTTACATGCATCGAGAGTCCCTCCAAAGTGCGCAAAAAAATTGGTGCCATTTGTCCACTAGGGGCGCTGTAATTAACAAAATTGTATTTTTGCTATTTTCTCTTGACGTGTTTGGATTTGACACTAAATTTTCATGTCTGCTGATACTGTGAAAGGTCTCAATTCAGGTCCTTTCAAAATCACATCAGCGTAAGATTGCGGCTGCCATATTGGATTTTGGCAAAAGTGAATCTAAAGTTTCAGCTGTTTCAAAATTTGGCCAATTCTCACAAAAATCGGCAGACACAATCTTCAGACCAAGCTGCACAAAACTTAGGACATGGATTTTTCAATTTCGACTTCGTTTGCCCACTACAGCCTATCGAAATCAGCAGCGAAGGCGCCAAATGGAATGTGAGCTTATATCTTGGGACTGGTTTGACGTATTGAAATAAAATTTGCTTGTAGATCTCAAGACCCCATTTCGAGGGGACAGGCCGTGTGTCTTTTAGTTGCTCAATAACCGACCACTCAGAGGTGCTGAGCTCCAAATGAGACATCTTCTTCTCAAAAATGACTGCTGCCAGTGCTGCTTGTTGCTCGGATGCACGACATATCATGTCATTGGTGGTATTCCACCTGGTGACACAGTCATTAATCTGTCTTTTTTTTAAATCCGATAATAGTTGATGTGTTAAGATTCAGAACTGAAATGTGATGGTTGCAGATATTGTGTGACACTAAATTTTAATGTCTGCTGATACTGTGGAAGGTCTCAATTCAGGTCCTTTCAAAATTTTTCACAACAGTGTAAGATTGCGGCTGCCATATTGGATCTTGGCAAAAGTGAATCTAAAGTTTCAAAATTTGGCCAATTCTCACAAAAATCGGCAGAGACAGTCGTTTCAGTGTGTCTTTTAGTTGCTCAATAACCGACCATTCAGAGGTGCTGAGACATCTTCTTCTCAAAAATGACTGCTGCCACTGCTGCATGTTGCTCGGATGCATGACATATCATGTCATAGGTGGTATTCCACCTGGTGACATCCTTAATCCGAGAAGCTCCTGCTTTTCCTCCAGCAGGCAGGTTGGAGGAAAAGCGGATGGAGACCTCCCAGAATGGGCTGCAGTTAGCTTTAGTCTGGAAAGGGCTGTGTCAACAGCTTTCACATCAAGACCCTTTCGCATGGCCAGGTTTAGCGTGTGGGCCAAACAGGGTACATTAACAAGCTTCAAATTGCGCGCAGCGTTAATGTAGTTCAGAGCATTATCCGTGGTGACGGCTACAACTGCTTCACGGGGGGGATGTTAAAATCATCCAGGGTGCTGCTGATGCTCTCTGCAATGTGAATGGCTGTGTGGCTTCCTCTCAGTTCTTTAGTGCACAAAACATAATTGTCAAGTTCCCATGAGTCTGAAATACAGTGAGTTGTGACTGTCACATAAGCATGTGTGGCTAGCGACATCCACCCGTCTGTTGTAAGAGCAAGTTTTTTGTCCTGTAATATAGTCTTTATATTTTCACGTGTGGTGTCATACAGCCGCACTATGTTTTCGAGATTGTGGTGCGGCTGGGGATTTTATATCATGGCTCCAGTTCCATCATTAGATTCCGAAACCCCTCTCCTGAAACAATATTTAAGGGGCGCATATCCTTGCAAACAAACCTCGTCATCTTATCGGTGATGGCCTTTTTACAAGCCTCTGGCAAGGGGCCCGTTGTGGTCGAGTGTGCCGAATAATATGCTGTCAATCAAGGCTGTACATTTGGCACTGCTTTGCTTGTCTGTGATGCCTCTGCCTCCGCTGCCTCGGTGGGATGGTGAGCTAGCAGGTGAGCCCATAGATTTGTTGTCATTGAACGGTATGATAGCTGCTTTTTGCAAAGTCGACAAACAGCCGTATTTTTGTCTGTGACTTTACCATGCACTGTGTTAAACCCAAAATACTTCCACATGCCGCTTCTCAGGTGTGTTGGTGTTGTGACTGTCCGCCCAGGGCAGCTTTCCTCATTATCAAATCAAATCAAATCAAATTTTATTTGTATAGCCCAAAGTCACAAAATACATTTGCCTCGGAGGGCTTTACAATCTGTACAGGAGTGACACCTCTGTCCTTAGACCCTCGGTTCGAGTGAGGAAAAACTTGCCCACAAAAAACCCTTTTAACAGGGAAAAAAGGTGGAAGAAACCTCAGGAAGAGCCACAGAGGAGGGATCCCTCTCCCAGGACGGACAGACGTGCAATAGATGTCACGTGTACAGAACATATCAACACAAACATATTGTACAATTACAATGAATGATAAAATGACAATGAATTACAATGAATGATAAAATGACCACAGTAGCAGATATGGTAACAATAATGACAGTAATAATATGTGTAGTGGATGTTGCGCAGGATCACAGCAGCAGCCACGATCCACGAGAACCTGCTGGACGACAGAGCACAAAAACTGGTAGTTTGGTTAGTAGCATGCTTTAATGAGACATGTATGTCCACTGATGGTGAGAGAGAGAGGAGAGAGAGGGGAGGGGAGGGAGAGAGAGAGGGAGGGAGGGAGGGGGGACCTATGGCAGCATAACTAAGGGATGACCTGAGCCAGCCCTAGCTGCTCAGCCCAAGTTTTATCAAAAAGGAAAGTCTTAAGTCTACTCTTAAAAGTGTTGACCGTGACTGCCTCCCGAACCCAAAATGGGAATTTGTTCCACAGAAGAGGAGCCTGATAGCTGAAAGCTCTGGCTCCCAATCTACTTTTGGAGACTATGGGAACCACAAGGAACCCAGCATCCTGAGAGCGCGGTGTTCTAGAGGGGTAGTAAGGTACTATGAGCTCTTTTAGATATGATGGTGCCTGACCATGAAGAGCTTTGTAAGTAAAGAGAAGAATTTTAAATTCTATTCTAGATTTGATAGGTAGCCAATGCAAGGAAGCCAAAATGGGAGAGATGTGATCTCTGATCTTGGTTACTGTCAGAACACGTGCAGCAGCATTCTGAATTAACTGCAAAGTCCTAAGAGACTTATTGGAGCAACCTGATAGCAAAGAGTTACAATAGTCCAGCCTAGAAGTAACAAATGCGTGGACTAGTTTTTCTGCATCCACTTGAGATACAATGCATCTGATTTTGGCGATGTTACGTAAGTGGAAGAATGCAGTCCCGAAATTTGTTTTATGTAGACATTAAAGGACAAATCCTGATCAAAAACAACTCCAAGATTCTTTACAGTGGAGCTGGAGGCCAAGGTGATCCCTTCTAAAGTAACTAAGTCTCTAGAAAGAGAGTTTCTGAGGTGTTTCGGTCCAATTGCAAGAACTTCAGTTTTGTCTGAATTTAACATCAGAAAATTGTAGGTCATCCAACTTTTATATCCTTAAGGCATGCTTGGAGTTTAGTTAATTGATTTGTTTCATCAGGCTTGATCGATAAATATAATTGGTTGTTGTCAGCATAACAATGAAAATTAATAGAGTGATTCCTAATAATGTTCCCTAAAGGAAGCATATTTAAACTAAATAGAAGTGGTCCTAGTACAGAACCTTGTGGGACTCCATGACAAACTTTGGTATGCATGGAGAATTCATCATTGACGTGAACAAACTGAGATCGATCTAAGAAATACGACTTAAACCAGCTTAGGGCAGTTCCTTTGATGCCAATTTGATGTTCCAGTCTCTGTAAGAGAATTTGATGGTCAATGGTGTCAAATGCGGGACTAAGATCTAACAGTACAAGTACAGAGATGAGTCCTTTGTCTGATGCCATTAGGAGGTCATTTGTCACTTTGACTAATGCGGTCTCTGTGCTATGATGCACTCTAAATCCTGACTGAAAATCCTCAAATAAACTGTTCTTATGGAGAAAGTCACACAGCTGATTAGCTACAGCTTTTTCAAGTATCTTAGAGAGAAAGGGAAGGTTTGATATCGGTCTGTAGTTGGCTAAGACCTCTAGGTCTAGAGAGGGCTTCTTAAGAAGAGGTTTAATTACAGCTACCTTAAAGGACTGTGGTACATATCCCGATAATAAAGACAGATTAATCATATCCAATAAAGAAGGACTAACTAGAGGTAAAACATCCTTGAGCAGCCTGGTTGGGATGGGGTCTAAGAGACAGGTTGACGGCTTAGATGCAGAAATTATTGAAGTTATTACATATCAGGTTTTACAGCTGTTTCCAAAGTTGCTGTATCAGAAAGCAGATCAATGCCTGTTGAGGGCAAGAGATGATGGATTTTGTCTCTAATAGTTATAATTTTATCATTAAAGAAGCTCATGAAGTCATTACTACTTAGACCTAAAGGAATAGATGGTTCAATGGAGCTGTGATTCTCTGTTAGCCTGGCTACAGTGCTGAAGAGAAACCTGGGGTTGTTCTTATTCTCCTCTATTAATGAAGAGTAATAGGCTGCTCTGGCATCACGGAGAGCCTTCCTGTATGTTTTGAGATTATCTTGCCAGACTAGACGAGATTCTTCCAGTTTAGTGGCACGCCATTTGCGTTCAGATTTACGCGTCTCTTGCTTTAATTTACGAGTCTGCTGGCTATACCATGGTGCTAACCTCCTTTATTTAATTGTCTTCTTTTTCAGAGGTGCAATAGAGTCTAGAGTTTGTCTGTAAAGAGCCTGTAGTACTATCAACAAGATGATCTATTTGTGAGGGGCTAAAGGAAGCAGACAGGTCCTCTGTTACATTGAGACATGGCATTGAATTCAATGCTGAAGGAATCAGTTCCTTAAATTTGGCTACAGCACTATCAGATAAACATCTGCTTTAAGAGTTTCTGCAAAAAGGCTTGTAGTCCAGTAGTATGAACTCAAAGGTTATTAAAAAATGGTCAGACAGAAGAGGATTCTGTGGAAAGACTATTAGATGATCAATTTCAATGCCATATGAGAGAACAAGATCAAGAGTGTGGTTCAGACAATGAGTCGGTTTATTTACACTCTGACAGAAGCCAATTGAATCTAATAAATAGATAAACGCAGTACTAAGACTATCATTGTAGTTGTCCACATGAATATTAAAATCACCTACAATAATTACTTTATCTGTTTTAAGGATCAAGCCTGATGCAAATTCTGCAAATTCAGATAAAAATTCAGAGTAAGGACCAGAAGCACGATATACTGTAACAAATAGAGTTGGCTGTAATGTTTTCGAGGTTGGGTGAGTGAGGCTAAGAACAAGACTTTCAAATGAATTATAATTTAGTTTAGGTTTAGGATTTATTAATAGACTTG
>JAAROE010000726.1:0-26417 GCA_036365135.1 Miichthys miiuy | reverse complement strand
CTTTAGGATGAGGTTTCTGGAGTAGTTCAGTGTGTCTGTGAGCAGACAGGCTCTCTATCAGGCTCGAGGTCTACAGATACCCGCCAACACAGAAAGACGCGCGACCCCAAACAATCCAACAAGTCACGTGGCCGGAAAGGGCGGCTGTAGCAGGTGTTAGCAGTGGTTTGAGATTAGCTCCCTCCTCCGGAAACAACATGGAGCAGTCAGGACAGACTGTTTCCAGCAGCCTTCACAGCGTCATATAAGAGCTGACACGGGCCCAACCAGACCAAAGATGGCGTTTATCCAGCCAGTAAAAGATGTAGACTGGCGTGAGCAGTCTGAACGGCGCGGGGGCCACACGCCAAAAAGGTGATTAAGCTTCCGGGTTATTTCCGAGGCTGTGTGGCCCACTGAACATGCGCACTGCGCAGGAGCGTTAATCCCATCATGCCCCTGGCCTAAGAGTGTGACAGCAAACCATGGCTACACACACCGTCTGTAACACTCCCATGATCAAACCGGACAGATCTCTGACCATCCTGCGGTGGACTCTGCGGGGCGACACGAAGAGCTCAGTCTGCGTCAGTCCGGCTCATCCCGAGCCAGCCCGACACGTGTCTCTGTTTGCCATAACAACCGGGGACGCTTCCTCCTGATTGGCTGCCGTTACATCCTGTTTGTTCAGGCCTGGCTAACAGCTGCTATTTTAAAACATTACCTCGCGAGCACCGGATTATCAAGTCCATGTCAGAAAAGTCTGAGGTGAACAAGAAGATGTTCGGCTGCCGGCGGCCGGTCCACTGAACCAATGTGAGTTAGTTCTAGTAGAACTAGTGGTCGCTAACTGGGCTAAACGTGCTGCTACTGTTCACAATAGTTCTGTGGGATTATCAACACGGGGTGAATGTAAAGCTTCTCATCAACATGAGAGAGGGGTCAGAGGTCCAAACAGTTCTTCTGTTGTCACCAGGATAGCACCTCATTCATAGTGTTAGTGAGAATAATAACTTTGTTATCATTTAGGAATCAGTCAGCTGTTTTCACACGTATAAACGGCCGTTGTAGTAACAGACCCCAGGTGACAGTGTGGACTGTTTGACAGCTGGACAGCTGTGGCTTGACATTGTGTTGCCGCCTCTGAAAAAGATGTTCACTTGGCAACATATACATGTATATTTTGTTCAACATTAATAGTCTCTCCACAATGTGCAGGTTACCCATCATGCCATGTGCACTGATGCACCATGGAGGCTTGCTTTTGAACTGTGTGCTGATAACAAGTCGGATGGTCCCTCTCCTCTTTAGCCTGGAGGATGCAGCATCCATCATTTCCAAACAGAATTTCAAATGTGGACTCATCAGATCACAGGACAGTTTTTCTCTCAGTCCATCTTAAATGAGCTCAGGCCCACAGAAGGCAGCAAGCCTTTCTGTATCTGCTTTATAAATGGTTTCCTATTTGCATGGTCGTGTTTCAGCTGCAATTCTTGGATGTAGTGATGAAGTGTGTTCACAGACGATGGTTCTTGGAAGTGTTCCTCAGCCAGTAACGTGCAGTGAGGTCCATGGCTGGGTAGGCAGGATCAGCCAGAGTTAAAATCGCATACAAAAATATATATTATGTAGAACTCAATATTAAAACCACTGCAAAGTGAGTCAAAATGCTGCTGTCAAAAATGTAGCTAGTTACTGACATCAGCGGATTATAGCGCAATTACTGCCAATTAATTTTCAGAGACATACATTCACCTGCATTTCTACAGGATTTACAGCTGAGCATAGGAGCACCCAAAGACAAAAGCACAGTTTGAACATTTGATTAGTTGTCTTTGTACTATTTTCCATTATTATTATTATTATTATTATTATTATTATTATTATTATTATTATTATTATTATTATTATTATTATTATAGGACAGGATGTCCAGCGGTGGAATTTAGCTGAGTTAGAAATGAGACAATATCAGGAACATGGAACAGTAAAAGTTAAATGTCGTGTCTTCACAGCTTTGCTGCATTGTGTGGGATGGATCCCAACAGCCCAGACATACTGAGAGATCCTGGTGGAGGGCCTGGTCTGACAGCAGGTGATGCGTGCGTACACACACGCACACACACACACACACATATATGTTTTCAAACTTTGATTTGCTCTTAAATATGCGTCTGCCAATCACATCTGTTTATTTAACACAGTGTGGGTTTATTATTACTTTACAGTGATTGACAGAGGAGCTTCCTGATCAAGATCTGAAAGTCTCACGCTCACTTTTGCTGCTCTGATAGCTTGTTGTGTTCAGTTGCAGGCTGATTTCATAAAATAGACTTTTATGAATTATTTCTCTATTTATGTTCTGTTTTATTTTATTTTCCAATTCTTGCTGTTTAGCTGTTTAGTCTTTCCCTCACATGTGTGAATGAAATCAAACAGCCACTGATGCTTTAGTGCAGTCTTACAGTATGAGGCTGATGTTGGTGAGGTACTGCGATGAAGAGACACATTCTTTATCATTCAGGAGAGATGCACTGAGTCTCCACCCTTGAACAGGACTTTACTTGTTGCATTTCATTACCTTCATGATTCTTTAGGAGCCGTGGAAAATACCACAAGAACCAGTCTCTGTCTTCTAAAAGCTTCCAGGCCCCTGTGCTGTGTTTAGCAGTGGAAAATGTCCATGAGTCAAGAACACACACACACTCACACACACTCTGCAGAGAAAGAGAAATGCTAAAAACTAACTGTTCAGCATGAACACGTTCATCCAGTGCTGACAGTGTGATGTTGTCTGCTGATTGTGGCTTTGGTTTGTTTCTTTCAGACTGTGACAGCTCTGAATCATTGTTTCCAGAAAAGGAGCAGGTCAGTGTGCTTTCATATTTTACTCTTTATTACTGTTAACACATCATTGGTTGCCATGTTTATAATAATTGTAGTTACTAAAGAAGCTTAACATTGCACTAATCATTTATTTAACACTATGTGTAATGTAAAAGCGGTTGTTTGTATTAATCAAGTCTCAGTCTGCACCTCAGCTAAGCTTTTTAACATTGTGCTGCTCTTTGTTGCACAGACCAGCAGCAAGCATCTGGTTGCAGAGAGAAAGCTCTGATAAATCCACTGTACCAAACAGCACACACACTAAAGCTGTGTTTCCACTGCATGGCACGGCACGGCTCAGCTCGCTTTTAATACCAGGTACTTTTGTCTACATACAAAAAGTACCCGCTGAATAGGCAAGATTCTTAGCTGATCGTCATCATCAGCTGCACCATGCAGTGGAAACGTGGCTTAGTGAAGTTAGTTACTTAAAATACAGAATTGTACAGAGGAAGAGGATTTATCTTGTGTCAGCTGTTTATGAAAGGAAAGAAACATGTTGAAGAACTAAACTACTGGTCAATTATAGTTTTGTGAATGTTCCTGTTTGTCTTTCAGTTGAGGTGCAGTTCCTGCTCGGTGACAGAGGATCTGCCCACTGATGGTACTGTGTGTACATGTGACAGCAACAGATAGAGGACAGCACTGCAGCATGCAGCTGAAAAACTGCTGAAAAACTGAAAAAAACAGACTCCTTTACTGTTTTTCTTTTTGGAGCTGTGTCACCACCACATACAATTCATTACAATTACAACTGCGAGAAGCTTAACAAGCTACGCTATTTATTATGCATATGCTTTATTATGTCACTCTTCCCCTTTTTATATGCTGATTTCTGCCCAATAAAAAGATTATGTCCTCTCACGGTGCATCCTCTTTTAAATGAAACTAAATATTCCTCATCATCTTCTTTTAGTCTTTTCAGCGTTCACACCGTGCTAATATTGGATGCGTGCCTTTCCAGGTCCCTCGTCACAGAGGTCCATCTCCCGTTCCTTGCAGCGAGCTGAAGTTTTACTGAGAAGCACCTTTAATCCCAGCCTGAAGTGGCTGTTCCACGGCCGCAGCGAAGATGAGGAAGAGGAGGAGCGAAACTTTGTAGTCGCTCACAACCTGGCATCTCGGTCCTCTGCTCGTCTCCTGCGTCTGCAACAAGCTCTCCTGACCGTGGCACCACAGTGGCAACTGGTTGGTGGGGCTAATATGGGATCTCACCAGGTGAGCTGAGTTCAACAGGTGTAAAGAAGCAAGAGGAGAGAGGGAAACTGTTGAAAAGGAAGAACGTCATCAGCATGAGGAGGCACTCTGCTGCTGCTGTTGATGATTTAGCCTTTATCATTACTGCTCTTCACTTCCTTACTGTGACGTGTATTTAATGTATAAGCTAAACAGTGCAGTCATGTACTAGATATATACATCAGATGTTTTATATCTATATGATCATTTTTGCATGTATTGTATGTATTTTTGTTTTTATTTGTGTAATATGACATAAAATGTCAACCAGACAGAACATACAAAGACTACAGCAATTCTGGACTGTCAGCAGAACAAACTGTGTGAATGAAAAAAGGAGCAATGCCTATACCAATGATATGAATGAATAAGTATGACTCTATATGTAGGTCTTTCAAAAAAGAACTCTTGATAAATGAAACACAGTCAGGGAGCAGAAGCAGTATCATGATGTGAGTCCACAGCCTCTCTCCACTTTCTCCCCCTTCAGGTCTGTGTTAAAGGCCTCCCAGCAGAGGGCGGTGTTCTCCTCTTGCCCTCCTCCTCCTCCCTGCAGAAGAACTACAGAGCTCTGTGGAGGCTTCTGGAGCAGCGATCCCTCCTGATCTTCATTCATGAGTACACCAGGAGGGCTCGCATAGCAGCAGCATACATATCCAGAGTTCGCCACCTGCTGGAGAAGTCACGCCTGACACTCAACCAGGTTAGGACAAACAGCAGGAATTTCAGCTTCTGTAAGCAACCTCTGTTACAGAAAAAAGCATGACTTAATTATAATAGAGCAGTGGTGTTTAAAAATTTATTAATAAATTTATTACAGTTACATTACACATTGCATAAAAGTATGTTACACTCACTACAGATGATCAGAGGTTTGATTTCTGTAGTGATACCACAACGTTTGAAATGATGAACACATGTCCTGCTGCTTTCTGAGAAACATTTTTTAGATATATAGATTATTTTATTTATTTATTTTTTAAAGATTTGGCCTTTTTTAAGCTTTATTTGACAGAGACAGCGAAGAGTGATAGGAATGTGGAGAGAGAGAGATGGGGAATGACATGAGCCTTTGTACATGGGGCGGCTACTCTACCAACTGAGCTAACCAACATGCCATAAACATAGATTTTTATTATATTATGCATGATTCTGAACATTTTATTCTGAAGCTAATTGTTATTTTGTATCATCACGGACTAGGAATTGGTTATATAGGCTACTACAGAAATGATGCTTACATTTAGAAGTGGATGAGTGAGTGTTTGTCTACAGATTTCTGTCAGCAGTTAGAGGTAAATAACAGTTTGTCAGCAGGCTGATGGACCTCAGTGATAGCAGAGCATTTATAGATAAACTGTGATGAGGGGAGGTGACTGGTACACCATTGCTTGGTCTCTGCCAGCACATACCATCTTGAACTAGAGGTCAATGTACTGTATGTTTGGTATTCTAATCTTTTTGACTCTCATCTCTTTGGTCCTTTCCAGGCCCCGTCCAACTGGTCTTCACTGAGGGTTGGCCTTGGCTCACTGAGCCAGGAGCTCCGGATCCATCTTAACCACTGGTCTTGCCTGTTCTCCAAAGTCCAGTCTGACCAGTATCTGAGGCCTGCTCTGGTCCGGCACACCAAGCTGCTGGTGGAAATCAAACAGACTCTAGACTTACTTGGTCTGCAGGCGCTGGTTTTGATGGAAAGTTATGTGTATGTGGTTCTGTCTGCTGTGGCCGGACTAAATTAGACTCTGTACCAAGAGAAGTCCTGGAGGATGTTTTAGCTGGAACAGACCTGTATAACCGGGAAAGAGCACAGCATAGCTCCACCCAGCTGAGGACCACAGTGTTACAGCTGGCACATTATTCCACACTGGACTGTGGTCTGACAAACAGGAGAGGGCATCACCTTGCAGCCTTCTCAGTCAAAGAGCTGATGATGATCTTAGCTCTCCATCATGCAGACAGGGCAGCCAAACAGCTGCACTGCTGGGCCTCTGACCCCAGCTATCACTGTCAGGTCCACACCAACCACAAGGCGTTCACATGTTCTGATAGTTCTCAGGCTGGGACTGCTACTCTGAGATCTGAGTGGACCTGGGATCAACTGCAGCATACCTACCTCATGTACTCTCCTCTGTTTTCTACTAATCATCTCCCCCCTTTGCAGTCATCTTCTGGTTACAGCTGCCATAAAGCTCCTCCTGTTTACACCTCTGACCTTCATCTGGACTCTTCTGCCGTTCAGCATGGAACAGAGAGTTCTAACCAAGACCAAAGCAGTCAGTGCCAAACATGCATATCCCACACTGGTCTAGTCCAGAGCAGTGTGGAACCTTTGGTCTCAGTCCAACCAAATCTAGAAAGACAGACCAGTGTAGAAAACTGTAAACTGTTGCAGACTCTTTCCCCTCCTTCGTCCACTTCTCACCATCTCTCAGCCCAGACTCTGTCAGTGGTTTGCCAACAGGCCTTCCTCAGTTCCTCAGTAGAACTACTTTTTCAGCTGCTAGTTTCCTCTAGTGACCTGCTGGCTCCACATACACCTAAACCAGTGGCACCAACCGAACAACTGCTACCTGATGTGTTGTCACCAAATGGAAAGAGTGACACAATGACTTCACCTGTTACAGTCATAAATACAGCTGGTTCAGTGGAATTTAATAGACTGAGTACAGAACAGAACAAAGAGCAACACGTGGAGGGAACTCAGCAGGAATGGAGAGAACTGGAAGCCACCGTCAGGTACTGTCGACATCAAACAGCCACTCTGTTAGACATGCTTGTTGTTAGACAAACTGCCTCAGACCGCCTTCGTGAAGACAGACAGCATGTTTGTAACAGATAATTACATCCACTTCATTTTTCATGTAAACAGAGTGCAACACCATTAATGTCTGATGACCATCCACACACAGCCCATGAAGACTGTGTGCTTGACAAACATGTGAACACGTTTGTCTTTATACACTGCTGTAGTATCAACACAACATCATCCCTGTTTGGATTCTACTCTATCTGCTCTTTCAGAGAATAGACAGAGTAGATTTTGGCTGTTCTGGGCTTCTTAGCTGCAGATTATACAACGTCCTTCAACAAAGAGACCTGACAAGAGAAAACAAAGAAAGAGATTTGGTGCTGTGTTCCACACACAGTACCAAATCTCTTTCTTTGTTTTTTCTTGTTAGATCGTCTTCGTATCATATTGTTGTGTTTTGGCTTAACCAGCCACCAGCTGGGTCCAACCTCACAAGGTTCTAAATGTGTGGTGTCTCTTTGAGACTGTGGGGCAGATCTGAATCTATTCCTGTTTTAAAATGTTTTCTCTGACACAAACACGTGCTGGGTGATGAAACACTGAACCAAGCAGTTCAGGTTCACTGTATATGTAGGTAAATACTCAGTGATGTGGCCAAAAATATGTTCTATTACTGGTGAATTCAGCATGTTTTTGGTGATCACACTCCCAGATATACAGTCCTTGTGTGATAACTGTACTCTGTTTTTGTCCTTCAGCTCAGGCTTTCAGAGGGATGGAGACCCAGAGAGAGAGGAAACTGTGAGAGCAGAACGGACAGCAGTGCAGCCAGACTGTCTTCGTTGGCCTCACTCTGTGCAGTGGTTGGACCTTGGGCAGTCACTAGTGTATGCTGACCTGTTTGGACAGTACCGCACCCTGCTGTGGACTCTCTGCAGCAAGGCCCTGTGGCTGCAGCTGCATGTGCCACAGGCAGGAAACAGTGCGGGAAGCATCAACCTCCAAGACAGCCACACGAGGTTCCAGATCCTGCACAGGATCAGTCAAGCTTCAAACACAGGTAAGAAGATGATGCAGTGTGCCTGTGTCTTTCATTCATTATTTGTTCAGTTGATTACTTTCTTTGCACCATGTACACTCCTGTGTTCTGAGATGTAGTTTTATACTCAAAGATCTGATTTCTTTGAATGCTTTTAAATCCATATTGATAGACTTAGATACTGAATCATAGGAGTGTCGTCGTTTTAACTGATGTTGATGAATTCATGACTTGTACTGTATTTTTATTTTTTTTCTAGATTGCTATATGTAGTAATATTGTCAATTTGTTCTCAGTTTGTGCTGCTGCCTGTCTCTGTCAGGTTAAATAAATCAAATAAAATGTTAATTTTAGTTATTAAGTTAAGTTATTAATAGAAAAAAACAAATGACTCTCCTAATGTGATTCATCCTTCTCTAGGTCTAAAAAAAGAAAGTGCTAGACTCTTTGTTGGATACAGTATATTCAGGGGATTGGTACAATCTATTTTTATTTCTTGTAATTGCAACATTGTGAATTGTTGCTTAGACTGCATATTAACATCACATCTGATTCAAGTCTTCAGGCTTAAAATGACTTGTTTCTCTCAGAGATGAGTGACTCATGACTCGCTGAAGTTTCTGACTGTTTGTTGCAGATCTGGTTCCAAAGGAGTCCAGAACCATGCTGGAGGACTTCAGTCTGTATCTGTTCACCATTACAGCACATGCTCAGTGGGACCAAGGCTAGTACACACACACACACACACACACACACACACACACAGAAAAAGAAATGGTCTCAGTGATTGAGTGTGGCGTTAGTTGGGCTGGCTTTAGTATTTGAATGTTTTCCATGCATGTTTTGTATTTGATGATGTGTTGGATAATTAATTATGATTAGATTAAATCACAGGCAGTAAACTGAAGATCATTTTCATGAAATAAACCTTTGATTATTGGCTTAAATAACCTCAATTCTAAAAAAAAACAACTCTAAATTCAGCCCAGAGGACATGACATACATGATTTCCAAAGAACAGTTTGAAATGTTGACTAATATCCTTTTATACAGTCATGTGGGTTTTTAATGCAGCGCTGCTTGAGACGCGTTGGTGCGTCTTTCATGATATTCTGGATTGTAGATGTTTATGTATGTTATATGATGTCTATAAATTCAAACGTTGTTGAGATGTTGAAAGATGTTGGACTATTTGCCTACATAGTTTTTGTGGTGGTGGTGAAACTCGCCCCATTCATATCCAGTCATGACACTATCACCTGTTAGGTGATAAGGTCAGGAGTTTTTTTATTGAGCCTGTCCCAATTTTTGGACCCTGTTGCAGCAAACAAAAACAATAAAGTTCATCAGTCTATACATTAAATATCTTGTTCAGAAATGAATTTAATAGAAGTGGAAAAGTAATTTGAAAATCAGCATTTTGATTTCATTTCTTTTCAGACATTGTCCAAACTATTTTGGAAATCAGGGCTGTAGATAAAAAAAAAACCTTTTCAGTCTCTCTGTTGTATTATTTTGAAAAGCTGTCTCTCTCACACTGCATGTCTTACTTTCCTCCTGCCTGTCTTTCTTCAGTGCTGTGCAGAAGCTTAGGTTCAGCTCTGAAAGATAAGTGTCTCACTGATATAAATCAACGCAGAGGTGTGATGAGGATGTCAGTGACCATGGAACACTTTGTCCTGCTGTCCTCTCTGTGCTGCCATCACTCAGACAGCAGGGCCTCAGGTAAAAACACCATGTTCCAGCAGCACATCTCATGCATCATATCAGTTTATTAAAGCCCCTTGAGACAAATTGGGGTTTGTGATACTGGACTATATAAATAAAAATCAAAAAGTCACTGAGACAGCATCATCACCATTAAAGCTCCACTTCATGTGGTGTGAGAAGTCAGTGTCCGTGCAAGCTACTGCACTCATATATTCACACTGGATCATTTGTCTTTGGGAGCTGGATCTGGATTCACGACAGACACTCGAGAGTGGATTTAAATTGTGAAAATGAGGACGTGACTAGCTGACCCATAAATATTAATATATCTACTGAATGTAGTTTTGACTTTTGGAGCTCTGCCAAATTATCATAAATAATTATTAACAACCAGAAGGGAATGTGTCCATAATCTAAACCCTGAATTTAGATTATTGATGATGATGATGATGATGATGATGATGATGATGATGATGATGATGAAGTAATGTTTCTCTGTCTGTCTGTCTGTGTCTCTCTCTCTCTCTCTCTACCTCCACCCGGCCACCCGTCCACCCCCCTCTCAGGTTCTTGTAGCCCCTTCTCCTCCAGGCTTGCTCTGCAGAGCAACACTGTTAGCTTAGCATTAGCTACAGTACAGCTGTCTGCCATGTGGGTCATGTCCAAGTCCCATGAGTTCCTCTCTTCTTGGAGCCTCAACAAGTTCCTGCTCATCACACAAGGAGACCTCAAAGTTGGTGACTCATCAAAACAACTTAAATGAAAGATGACATCACTTTTACATGTTTTTGTCGATGGAGGTGAAAGAATTAGACTCCAAAAGAAGCCTGTTGATCTTGATCAGAGATGGATAGATGTGCAGTCTTCACACCACTCTGTCTGCAGGTGTCTGAGGCACATGCTGCTTTTTTCTTGGTGCAAACAAAGTTATTTATTAAATGAAATTTGGATGAATTAAACAAAAGGAGATGATGTCCTATGAGGGAAACAAAGGGAGAGCAACTGCTGTTCAAAAAAACAAATAAATCTAACAAAAAGAGAAGTCTCTGAAAAGTCTATGCTAATCTTAAACGAGAAAGAAAAACCTCACTAGTTAAACTATTTTCTAATAACAAAAATTTCTAATAACAGAAACTAATAAGCGTGAGTGTGAATCAGTAACTTAAACTAAGCCCAGTCTCTATGTATCAACAAAAACCTCAACCAACAGACAGTCAACATTCACAAGCTTATTTCAAATTCAAACGAGGCGAGCTCAATACAATAACCACAAGCCACCTCCACTCAGGCAGTTCTGGTTTAAATAGTCCTCTTCAGATTGGGTCTCGTGAATTGGACGGTCGGGCCAGGCGATGCTGCAATCAGGGCCGGATCACGAAAAGGATGACACAGGGTGGCCATGCCTCCTTTCACTGAGGCCAATAAGGATTCGGTGACCACATACATATTTTGCACAAACGCAACAAAACACTACATGAAAGGTTATACCAGGGCGAGACTGCAGAAACCATAACATATTGAATATTTATTATTATTTATCTGAAGCATTATCATCAAATATAATGAATTCACCCTATTAACAATGAATGTGTGTATGAAAGCCTGATAGGCGTGATAGAGCTCTGTTGGTGTGTAAAAGATGTTCATCACAGTCAGCTTATTCACAGTTGTTTTATCCATTAAAACAAGCCAGTTTGATGAAGTGTGTTTGTGATGTGTTCTTTCTTTGTCTCTGCAGGTACTGACAGAGTCCTTAGAGGAGATGGTTCATCAGACAAAGTCACTGATGATGAATTCAGACAGTGACCATCATTCCACTCTTCATAACCACAACCAGGTTCTACTGAGGCAGCAACTCAAATCACTTGAGGGCGCTGTATCCAAGCTGCAGGTGACCTTTGTGATTTATTCTAAAACTCCCACAAAACATCAGAAAGCTGACCCCTCTTCATTTTCTTCTTGCACAGCAGTGGAAACTGTGCTTAGTTTAGTGATGTGAGGATGGTGTCACAGTTTTTAGGATTATGTTTCCACACAGCTGATCAGAGTCACACATAATGGACTTGCTTCAAATGCAAAGCATCAAAGTCAACTGACAAACAGATTCTGTTGACGGGTTTCCAGTTCAGTATAATTCGGTTTTATTTATATAGCATCAAATCATAACAAAAGTTATCTCATGACACTTTCCATACAGAGCAGGTCTAGACCGTACTCTTTTTAATATTATCTACAGAGACCAACAATTGAGCAAGCACTTGGAGAGAGTGGCGAGGAAAAACTTCCTTTAAGAGGCAGAAACCTCGAACAGAACCCGACTCATGGTGGACGGTCATCTGCCATGACTGGTTGAGTTTAGAGAGGGAGAGAGTAGTAGTAGTAGTATATTAGTATTTGTAGTTTAGTAGTTTATTAGTATTTGTAGTGGATGTCAAGCAGGACCAACAGACGCAACCACAGTCCTGATCTAGGTGTAGCCACAATCAATGAGAACCTATGAGAAGAGCAGAAAAGGTCAAAGGTCTGAGTTGAACTTTCATTCAGCATCATATCTGATTGAATATAGCAGTTAAGTAGAAAGAACACTTCCTGTCAGCCGCCTGCATTTGTACTTTTGTTCAGCCCCTGTTAGGAGGAATGGCATTGAACTGTCATCAAGCTGGCACCAAAATATCTTCAAAAGCCCCATTTGCATTCACACAGGACTATGTATACAGGACCTGCCCCAATGTCTGTATTTGGGGTCATTGTAAGAAGAAAGAAAATATTCACAGACCTCGTCCTCCTGCATACTGCCATGTATGTCGTCTATCTCATCATCTTTGGAGATTTCGCTCTTCATTACAGCTCGCTCTTTCTGTGAATGGCCCTCCATGCTGTGTACTTAGATAAACCTCCTGGATCTGAAAACCTCCATTTGTAATTGCCACTGCAGCCTTCATCATCACTGACCAGGAAAGATGCTGATGATTCACACAGAACTAATATTACCGCATGATCGTGTTTGGTAAAATGTTTTAATTTACAAATTATGGACCTGACATAACATCACAGATGACCACAGCAAATTATTAGTAATAACTAGGGATCAACAGGTAATACTAGTTCCATATGAAGAGGACTAAAGCAACCAGTAAAGGCACATCAGTGTATAAATAGAAATCCCAATATTAAACAATAAAACAATCAGCTTATCATTCAGTGAACCAAGTAGTCTACAATGAGCTAGAAATCTGTAAAACATTTATATGATCTGACACCAAGAGTTTAGAATAGTGCGTGAATGAAAACAATGAGATGTTTTCTCTTTCCTTCATCCTGACAGCATGATGGAAGATGATGTCATGTGTAGAGGCTTCTTAGACCAGTGTAGAATGCTGTGAGTCATTAAACTCATTAAACAGACAACTTCACTTCAGCCTCATGTCCTTGCATTCATGCTGATGCTATTAACTGATGATTATATTTTTTGGTTCATAGATTTTTGACTGTCTAACTGTCTAGTTACACCTTCATCCTCCACAAGGAGTCCTTTCTCTGCTTTCACTTGTCTTGTATATAAATGACAGTCATGCCCGTTATAAAGTCATGTATGTTCTCAGGTTTGCAGATGACTCTGTAATCATCTGTTTTTATGCAGTGATCAAGAATCAAGGAGGATTTGTCAGTTGGGATAAAAAAGTCTTTCAGCACAGCTGAATGTGTCAAAGATAAAACAAAAGTGTGCCGTGTGTGGGGTAATTTCAATGATCTCTTCCACTTGTATGAAGTCAGAAGCACACATAAATCTGTTGAACACCTGGCACCATGTAGTGACTTTCATTTTATTCTTAACAGATACAGAAGTCTTTTATTTTAGTAGCTGCTGGCTATAGAAACAGGATGTGATGTGTGTTTTTCTTGCATTGCATTCTCTGTGATAATGACCTAATACCTGTCCACTTCTGTTTATTTGTGTATGTCTGTATGTATATATTATATGGATTGTCTTTTTTTATTATTAATTGTTGTATTTAATATTCACTGCTACTGACTCTTTGCAGTCAGGACTCTGCTCTGACCCTGATGCCTCTGCTCTGTGTCATTATCAATCAGACCTTCTCTGCTCTGATGCTAAAGACCTTCTCCAGTGACTGCAAGAGGATGTCAGGAGAGATCTTTGAACAGACCATGCCTTCTGCTGTACACTGGAGACCGAGCCTCAGGACAAGTACTGACTGTTTTTATTAGGCAGTCTATGACATGCACTCAGATCTGCTGATCCCTTGCGAAAGATGAAACTTGTGACTACTGTTAGCTCAAGTTGTAACTAAAGAATACAGATGCTGTCTTGATTGCTTTGGAACACCAGTGTAGAGTTGACCTATTCCTCATTTTAGACATTATCACATGAAATTGGCTATCAAGCCACTGGGGCCAGCCTTGGTAGTCTAGCCTAAGCAGATAAGATTTAGATGTAAAGCTGGATCAGCTGCAGAGTAGGTCAGGGTTTGAGAACAGTGCAGCTTGCAACACAGGCCACCATGAATCTACTGTAGGGCATAATGATGGACTCACCCAACCCTAGGTACGTTTCTCTGTGGATTGATAATGGTGCATTTATGTGTTGGTTCACAGGTTTTCCCACCAGTCCCAGTGAGTATGCATCTCTGGCAGCTCAGACTGTCATTGGTCAGGTTTTAGAGGGTGTGGCACCACTGTCTGATGATGCCCGTGTCCAAGCACTAAGTATAACGATGACAGCTTTCATGGAGGCATGGATGGAACACATCCTGAAACATAAGATTAAATTCAGGTACGTATTGGTCATACATCATACATTGATGTCTACCACAGTGTTATCCACCCTAAACTGATGACACAGCTCCCCATGAAACAGAAAGCAGAGTTCTGTTGTATAAAATCTGATCCGGTTTCACCAAAATCACTGAATAGAGTCGTAAACTTGTGCTTTTGTACAGTAATCAGTGAGTCCCGGACATAGATGACTGTAGCAGCCCTCACAATCACTCATAGACCATATCAAACAGGAAGCACTCCACTCCGGCAGCATCAGAACAGAGAAAGCGTTTCATTGGATGTAAAATTAGTACATGGCCCTGAGTGCAGGATGAGTCATCAACAACCTTTTATGATTTATCAGGTAATGACAAACTCTGAAATACCGTGAAGAATACCTTGAATATACTTTTTGTCAGTGTTGGTCCAGACAGTGGAGGATAGAGGACAGATAAAAAATACTTCAACATCCCATAGAGATTTTAAAACAGATTAAGGATTCTACAAAATCTGCAGCCCTGTGCGAATAGTTAGTGCACATACCCCAAAAACACAACATCCAGCATCAACATCCAACATCCAGCATCAACATCCAACATCCAGCATCAACATCCAGCATCAACATCCAACAACCAGCATCAACATCCAACATCCAGCATCAACATCCAGCATCAACATCCAACATCAACATCCAACATCCAGCATCAACATCTAGCATCAACATCCAACATACAGCATCAACATCCAGCATCCAGCATCAACATCCAACATCAGTTTCAACATCCAGCATCAACATCCAACATCCAGCATCAACATCCAACATCAGTTTCAACATCCAGCATCAACATCAACATCCAACATCCAGCATCAGTTTCAACATCCAGCATCAACATCAACATCCAACATCAGTTTCAACATCCAACATCCAGCATCAACATCCAGCATCAACATCCAGCATCAACATCCAACATCCAGCATCAACATCCAACATCAACATCCAACATCCAGCATCCAGCATCAACATCCAGCATCCAACATCAACATCCAGCAACAGCATCAACATCAACATCCAGCATCAACATCCAGCATCAACATCAACATCCAGCATCAACATCAACATCCAACATCCAGCATCAACATCCAACATCCAGCATCCAACATCCAGCATCAACATCCAGCATCCAGCATCAACATCCAGCATCAACATCCAGCATCAACATCCAACATCCAGCATCAACATCAACATCCAGCATCAACATCCAACATCAACATCTAGCATCAACATCCAACATCCAGCATCCAGCGTCAACATCCAGCATCAACATCCAACATCCAACATCCAGCATCAACATCCAACATCCAACATCAACATCCAGCATCAACATCCAGCATCAACATCCAGCATCAACATCCAGCATCAACATCCAGCATCAACATCCAACATCCAGCATCAACATCAACATCCAGCATCAACATCCAGCATCAACATCCAGCATCAACATCCAACATCAACATCCAACATCCAGCATCCAGCATCAACATCCAACATCAGCATCAACATCCAGCATCAACATCCAGCATCAACATCCAACATCAACATCCAACATCCAGCATCAACATCCAGCATCAACATCCAACATTCAGCATCAACATCCAGCATCAACATCCAACATCAACATCCAACATCAGTTTCAACATCCAGCATCCAGCATCAACATCCAGCATCAACATCCAGCATCAACATCCAACATCCAGCATCAACATCCAGCATCCAACATCAACATCCAGCATCAGCATCAACATCAACATCCAGCATCAACATCCAGCATCAACATCAACATCCAGCATCAACATCAACATCCAACATCCAGCATCAACATCCAACATCAGCATCCAACATCCAGCATCAACATCCAGCATCAGCATCAACATCCAGCATCAACATCAACATCCAGCATCCAGCATCAACATCCAGCATCAACATCCAACATCCAGCATCAACATCCAACATCCAGCATCAACATCCAACATCCAGCATCCAACATCCAGCATCAACATCAACATCCAGCATCCAGCATCAACATCCAGCATCCAGCATCAACATCCAACATCCAGCATCAACATCCAACATCCAGCATCAACATCCAGCATCCAACATCCAGCATCAACATCTAGCATCAACATCCAACATCCAGCATCAACATCAACATCCAGCAGCAACATCCAGCATCAACATCCAGCATCAACATCAACATCCAGCATCAACATCCAACATCCAGCATCAACATCCAACATCCAGCATCTAACATCCAACATCCAGCATCAACATCCAGCATCAACATCAACATCCAACATCCAGCATCAACATCCAGCATCGTGTGTGTGTGTGTGTGTGTGTGTGTGTGTGTGTGTGTGTGTGTGTGTGTGTGTGTGTGTTAAATTAGGCACATACAGCTGATATATTCTTGACTCAGATCTCTGAGCAGTGTTGTGTTGTTCTTCCTCAGTGTGCAGGGAGCTCTCCAGCTGAAGCAGGACTTTGATTCCATCAAAGAGTTGATCCAGTCAGACAAATACGGTTTGTCAGCTGAACTCCACCAACGACTGCTCAGCCTCCGGTACCACAGTCTGTTACATCCTACCTTTGAACTACTCATAGCAAACTTCACATCACTATTCATCATAATGTATTGGGTGTCTGTGTTATTGGCTATTGAGCTATAAGAAAATAACATTATTATAATAATAGGATGAAATGGAAATAACTAACTCAGAGATAACCAACATGCAATGCAAAGTGCATTCTAGAAATAACCACATTGCATTGTGGCTGTGATGACTGAACATTAATTATTCCAAAAAGAGACTTTTTGAGACTTGTGAAGATCTCTGGCCCACACACACTAAACAATATTAAAAGACAGAGTAACTGAGTATTTTGAGTAGTTTATTGACTAAATACTTTCACACATTTCTTTTTGTAGGTTTGTCAAAGGGTAATTTCTGCTTTTACTTGAGCAGTTCCTTATGGGAGTAATTGTACTTTTACTTGAGTAAAGATTGAGTATGGAGCTCTCCTCTCCTGCTACAGACACACTGTTTTGTTACTGTTTGTTACTTCCACCCCTGCTAATATGTAAAAGCCAAGGTAAGGTCCTATACCTGTGGTGATCCTTTTCCAAACCACCTTTGGTAATCCTTCTCTCCGTCTGCAGGGTTTTTCAGCAAGTGGACTCAGCAGTGGTGTGTCTGCTCCAGCAGCCACAAGCCAAACCATACCTACATTCCAGAAGGTGGGAGTCTTTCACACATTGCTGTGAGTATCACACCAGTCAGTGAAAAAAAACATAATTCAATTCAGTTTTATTTATATGGCACCAAATCATAACAGGTTATCTCACGGCACTTTCCATACAGAGCAGGTCTAGACCATACTCTATAATATTATTTACAGAGACCAACAATTCCACCATGAGCAAGCAGTGACATTGACATGAAAAAACTTCCTTTATGAGGCAGAAACTCCGGAGAATATGTTAGTAACACAAGTAAAGAGCTTTGAGAGGTCAGTAGACCAGAAAGGTACTTCATAAATACCTGTCCATTTACCATCTGACATCCAATGAAATCACATATCTTCTCTTCATACTGCTCATTGTCATTATTTAGTTTTTGTCCTGTGAAAGCCAGTGACAGTGTTCTGTGGATTCTAACTGGAAAGACTTTTGTGTGATTTTCATGGCCAGGACTTGCTGAAGCAATGATACGACCATGAATAAACTGCACTTTCCAAGTTTGGACACATTCTGGACTCTGTGATCTCTGTGTGTGACTCTTCAGGTCCAGCCAACAGAAGCAGAGATAGCATTGATGCTGTGGTGGGGAACAGTATAACCAACCTGAGGTGTATGGAAGGTGAGGACTTGACTCAGTCTGATCACTCAGTTGTGACCACTGACCTCTCTCCTGTGGACCAATCCAACCCTGGAGAGCCTTACCTCGCTCCAAGGTACATTATTACACAGTGATGATTTGGATTAGATAATGGGCCTCTTAAAGGACATCATATGGTTGTTATTAGTGTGTTTTGTGGGTCAAAAGTTGTGAAAAGCTGTTGTGATGTCTTCATTTTGTTGTCCCAGTCTAGCTCTGGGTTCTGCTCAGCAGGACTGGTTGGACCTGAGGATCCACAGCAGCACTCGTCGTTGGAGGCTTCCAGGACTGCAGTGTCTCTCCAAGTCTGAACCCTGAACCCAGAGAACCGAGACCCAGAGAACTAACACACTCGTGAATCACACCAACTCACACTCTTTGTGTCAACAAACTGTTTAAAGGAAACATTCAGTGAAAACCATAAAAATGTAGTTTCAACAGTTCAGTGTATATATATATTCACAAATGTGTGATATCTGTTACTTTGAAAGATGTCAAACTTATTCATTAATTCATTTTATATTTTTAATAATTAACAAAAACATTTCTTTCAACTCAGTGAGTATATTTTAATATTTGTGAATAAAATTTATTTTTTATTCATATATTTAAATCATCATGGGTTCATGTTTGAATGGGGGACACAGATGCATAGCAGCAGCAAAACAATAACTAGCTACAACCTTTATTGGAGATATGGTAGAAGTAATGATGATGATAATAACAATAATAACAATAATAATAAAAATGATATAAGTAGCGGACGTCGTGCAGGACCACAGCAGCAGCCACAATCCATGAGAAGTTAGCAACATCACAGTTAGTGTTTGCTTCACCTCACCTCACACACACACCTCACAGATACGGCTCATAGACCAGACAAAGAGTCCACATTAATCCAATTTCAAATCCACCTGGCCTCTCAGATCCTCTGACCTGAGCCTATTGATTATTCCTGAGTTCAGAGGTAAAAGGCAGAACTGAATGTCTTAAGGACTCTGAATCATCTGACACTTTCAAATGAAACTGTAAAGGACCAATGTGTTGGACTGAAAGAAATCAAATGACAACAGATGCAGCAAAACTGCATGCATGCAACAATTGCCACTTCTCTCATTATGTATTACAACCAGGTCTCAGACGACAGAAGCAATACATTAAAGGTCCAGTGTGTCAGGTTTAAGGGGCTATATTTACCAAATCTAAATATGTTTTTGTTCCCTTAGAATGAGCCACTAAATCCTACAGACTGGACCTTTAATACAACCTCCTCATTGTCTGTATAAGCAAGATTTAGATATGTCTGCAGAAGATCAAAGGGTGAATGTGAGTGTTGTCAGTGTTCAGTTCAGTACTTGAGTTGATCCTGAAATGTGAGGTGATCTGTTGTGTTGAGCTGCGTGGCAGGAAAGAATTGTAATCTAAAAATCCTCCATTTGCAGTGCAATGAAATCTGATGGTTTACCTACAGGGGGCAGTAGAGCTCTATGGAACGAGGCCACATGTTCATTGGCGTTGAACATGTTGCCTTTAGTGGAGAAAGTGAACAGTCTCCTGCAACGTAATGGTCTCATTTAAGACAAAATAAGATGGAAAGTTGATGAACACCAGCCACAGGATCATATCTTTTTGGCCTTTTCAAGCTTTATTTCTGATAGAGACAGCTGAAGAGTGACAGGAATGCAGGGAGAGAGAGACGGGGAATGACATGCGGGAAAGAGCCACAGGTCAGATTCGAACCCTGGGCTTCTGCAGCAAGGACTGAGCCTTTGTACATGGGGCGGCTGCTCTACCAACTGAGCTAACGCTGTTGTTCTAGCTGTAGCTAGTACTGTATGCATAGAGACTATGTATAGTTTATGTGTTGCACCAGTGGAACATTTGTAGTACACAACAGTGAACTTTTTGTTTAATCTCTGCAAAAATGGAAAAAAATCAGGCTGAAGAATAGACTGAAGTCACTGTAAGAGAATAATCCATGCCATCCATGCAGGACATGTTGTCATAGTGCACAGAGTTTGACATTTTATTCTTCAGCAGAAACAGCACCTCTTAGTATGACTCTTTATAGCACTGAAACACTCCTGAAGTCACCCGACAAGTTTACCTTCTGCTTTCTGCCAGAAACACATTCACAGATAAGAGACCCCTGTCTGTCCTGTATGGGACCAAAGGTCAATTTAGGAGTTAAACAAAGAGGTCATAATTTGAACACAAGCCATGATGGTTCCTAAACCTAACCAGGCCGTGTGTGAAAACTAAAATGAATAATAATGTTTATATAATAAAGGTATGGGACATTAACTCAGTATCCTGTGTTTGACACATTCATCCACAACAACCTCCTCTCTACATGGACTTGTTTCATACTGTCACCTGACTTCTTGAAGAAAACTCTGATGGCAACAACCCTAATTACAGTGTCTAAAATACATATCTGTTGTTGTCGAGGTTCTCCAGTCAGGCACACCATGAATGAACAACATGGAAGTAGTAGAAGTCTTGATTTCAAAAGCCAATTGAAAGAATGCAGACACGCTGATGACGAGCAGCTGGAGGAGGTGAAGCAGTCACAGAGCGGTGTGTCATAGGCAGATGGTTGATATGTGGACAGATAGATGGACTCAGTGTGCATGCTTCATTGGCTCCCAGTCTGTCTTCCTTCAGCTGAGTTGTTAACCTCTCTGCTCCAGTGCTGAAACAGCCAAAGAGCCAGTGTGTGTGTACACACAGAGCCAAAATGCTAATAATCCAGTTTCATGCTTGACAGTCTCAGAGAGTCCAGACTTAGCATGCTTCAGCACTCCTATCAGTGGCTTTGTGAGGCAGGCTCAGACAAGCGATGCCCTGAACCAGGGGAAGGAAGCTCAGAGTGCTGATCTTTGCTTTCTGTCCTGCTCAAGTGAACTGGTTGTCTGAAGCATGTCCTGTGCCTCCTTTGTTTCTTTGAAGGCCTGATATGAACAAGATTAAAGAGCCAAAGAAAATCCTCCCACATGGCCACATGTAGGAGGAAGACTGGGTCAGTATCAGCTCATACGGACATCATTTAGAACATCTTTTTTACACTCCACCCTCATGTCATTTTCTTATAGCTCAATAGCCACCCATGTCAATGGATGAAACTTATCATTACATTTAAAACAGTGTGTTTTGTAAATGTTACTTATTCTAATTGACATTGAGTGTTAAATGACAGTCCTCCATAGGTTTTGATTTTTTTCATGGTTCAGTATTGTCATGGCTCTCAGTTGTCTTGTAAAGCCTAGAAGAATCCTGTACTCCTAGTCCTGCGAATGTTTTCGGGAGTTTACAGTAAAGAGAAAAGAGGGAAAATATTTTTCAAAATGTATTCATTGAAAGCTTCAAAGCAAAACAGCTTCCTACACACAACTTTTTACAAGCTTGTTACACCACTGTGCTTCTCCTTCCACTAGCTAGCTTTAGAAAACACAGCAAGGGAGGTGACACACTCACCTTCTTTCGCTACCTCAAAAAACAAAAAGATCTCTACAAATGGGTTTTCATATTGTTCTTCCTTTTCCTCCATGCTCCCACTGTTTACAGCACACATCGCTCTTCTGAATGGGGGCAGCAGAGAAACAGAGCAGGTGACATTGGATGCACTAGTTGTAGCTGATAGTGGGGAGAAACATTTCACAGCTCTTTTCTTTGCTGTCTGCTGGAGAGAAAGACCTTAAAACACACCAACAGTAAAAGAGGATAACACACTAAGAGCTCAGGAACATTTGTAAACTACAAGCTGGTACTGTCAAACAGCTTTGGTCTCTATTTATTTCACTATGTGTGGAAATCTGTTCCTTATCTGTCAGACTTGATGCACTGTTTATTGCAATATTACAGTGACTTGTTTAGAGTGTAGTGCTGAGACTGGTGTGTTTTTGATATCAGAGACACTAGCTGCTTAATGTTACTGCTCTGACTGCAAACATACAGTATATATGAACAATATACTTACACTCTTGGCATTCTCTCAATCAGCTTCATGAGGTCATCAACTGGAAAGCTTTTCAATGAACAGGTGCGTCTTGTCAAAAGTAAATTTCTTCTCCTTAATGTTTGGGATAATCAGTTTGTTGTTCAATGTTGGCATACAGTAAAAAGCTCTATATCTATATTGCATATTATGGCAAGAACTACTCAACTAAGTAAAGAGGAACAACAATGAGAATAACAGAACTGATTTGACCAAGAAACACAAAGAATGGACATTAGACCAGTGGGAATGTGATGGTGCAGTGGAGGTGCTTTGAGGGTGGCACTGTTGGTTATTTATTCACAATTAAAGGCACACTTAACCAACATGGCTACCACAGCAGTCTGCAGAGACATGCCATCCCATGTGGTTTGAGCTCAGTGGGACCATCATTCGTTATTCAACAGCACAATGACCCAAAACACACCTCCAGACTATGTAAAGGCTATTTACCAAGAAGGAGAGTGATGGAGTGCTGCATCACATGACCAGGTCTCCACAGTCACCTGACCACACACATTTGGTAGACGTGTAGCCACAATCACATGTAGGACAGTCAACTGAGAGGCCTGCCTGCCTTTATACAGGGAGCTTCCTCTTTTGCATGATTTTCCTTGCTCCAGAGTGGCCATTTCCTCCTTATAATGCTGTCTCTGCTCGCAAATAATGGCCTTTTCTGCATTTTCAATGTCCTCTACTGAAAGACCTGTGACTACAGGCATTTTGAAAAGGAGCATCTGATCCTTTATTGATTTGCCTTTATCTTGACCAATCAGTGCACATTCCTTTTCCCTTTTCCTGTTCATTTGTAGAAGGAGATTCTTTAGTTTCATCATCCAGGCTACAGCTCAGGAGTTTTCTCTGAGGTAGAGGTGACAATGTTACTTACAATAGCTTCTTTCCTCACCTCTGGATCATCTGGAAGGATGGAGCCAAGCTCTACAGGATTTCCTGGCCATCCTGTTTCTGATTTTCCAGAAACTCTGGTCCTTGAAGTCATCTCTTGGAACTGAGAAAGGGTTCAATGCTCAGTCCTCGAGATGCATCATCAGCTGGATTGAGTTTGGAATCTATGAACCTCCACTGACTCACCTTTGACGAGTTATAGATCACTGCAATCCTGTTAGCCACAAAGGTGCGAAACCTGTGTTTTATTTCGAACATATTTTAGAACAGACTGGCTGTCAGTCCAGAAAGTGGATTCTAAGATTTTAAGTTCTGAGCGAAGCATTCTGTCTATCCGTGAAGCCAGTGTGGCAGCAGTGAGTTCCAGTCTTGGGATAGTTGTTGTTTTGAGTGGAGTTACTCTTGATTTTCCCATCACAAATGCAACATGTACCTCTTCAGAGTCATTTGTGAACCTTAAGCAGTTCCATAACCTTGTTCACTTGCATCAAAAGTTATGCAGTTGTGCAGTTTTTACTTGGCCAAAGTTTCTTGGTTTCACACATCTGTTAATTTGGAATCTGTCCAGCTCATCCAGATCCTTGAGCCACTGTTGCCATGGTTTTAACAATTCCACAGGAATTGCTTCATCCCATCCGTACTTAGCTTTACAAAGTTGCTGAAGGATCTGCTTAGCTTTCAGTATGAAAGAGGCAAGAAATCCAAGAGGATCATACACAGAGCTAACAATGGAAAGTATGTTTCTTCTGGTGGGGCTTTTGCTGTTAACAGTGACACGAAAGCTGAATATATCATTCTCAATGTCCCAGTACAGTCCTAATGCTCTGTTGTTAGGCAGCTTCTCCCTGTCCAGATCCAAGTTTCTAATTTGTTTTGCTCTGTCGTCATCAGGGATGGATGCTAATTACAGTACGACTATTACTAACCCACTTGGTCAGCTTGAATCCTCAGAGGGAGCACATTTCTCTCAGGTTCTTAACAAGGCATATTGCTTGCTTCTCTGTTGGAACTGACTTGAGACAATCATCAACATAGAAATTAAATTTGACAGTGTCAGACACTTCCCTATTGAATGTGCTGTTGTTATCCTCTGCAGTTTTTTGTAGTGCAAAATTTGGACTGTCATCCTATATTCCTCCAGTTCTTGGCTTGTGTCTCCCTCTGGCCACCATAGGAATCTGAGCAAGTTTCTGTCCTCTTCGTGAACCCGCACCTGGTGAAACATGCTCTCAACATCTGCCATAATTGCAATTGGCCGGAATCTGAGCAGGACACCCATCAGAAAGTTAGCCAAGTCTGGGCCCTGTAGGAGTACATTATTGAGTGATGCACCTTTAAAGGTTGATGCACAATCAAAGACTACACGGAGAGTTTTTTTACGTTTATGATACACACCATGGTGAGGTGTGTACCACAATTTGCCAGCCTCTGGTTTTAAATCTTCTGGTGGTACATTCTCAGCATAACCCTTCCTGATGATGTCACTCATGAAGTCTCTGTACTCATTTTTCAAATTTCTTTTGAGATGTAATGTTCGTTGTTCTGCCATCTGATATTTGTTTGGCATGCTGATGTTCTTATCACGAAGAAGTAAAGGTAAGTAGTAGTGGCCATCTGTGAGAACAACAGAACTTGAGGCAATCTGCATGAACTGTCGGTCATCAGCTGACATCTCCATTTTCTCCTCATAATCTTTCTCTGGGAAATCGTGTGCATATTGTCTTTTCAGAAGTCTTTCAATGTGCACAATGGAGATTCGGTTCACTGACGCCACAATGCGTTCCTTCTCCATAGCAGAAGAGACATTGAGTGGACCATTCACCACCCATCCTAACAGTGTCCTAACTGCATATGGTCCATTTCTTTGGCTATTAATGATTCTCCATGGTTCCATGTGTGAGAATGTTTTTCTTTGTCACAGGGATTTTGTCTTGCGTATGTAACTTTGGCAGTGTCAAGTATGTACCATCTTCTATATGACCTCAGCTGAAGAGTGAACAGGAAATGTGGAGAGAGAGAGATGGGGAATGACATGCTGGAAAGAGCCACAGGTCGGATTTTAACCCTGGGCTTCCGCAGCAAGGACTGAGCCTTCACACACGGGCGGCTGCTCTACCAACTGAGCTAAACACGCCCCAGGTAGGTACACTTTTACTTCCTTTACAGAGTTTAACCAGCACTGGAACTATGGCCAGTATGCAGTCTCTGCAGCCCCAGTTCCCTCACCTTCTCCAAGTGTCACAATAGCACTGTTTATTGATGTTTCCTCAGGTTTAGCTGCCATACTATGTTGCTCTGGCTTGTGCGTGTATGTCTCAAATTTGGGAGATCTCTTTATGTGCAGAATAGTAGGGTGTTTGGCCTGACAACTCTGACATTTCATTCTTCTTTTGCAGTTTTTACTCAGATGCCCCGCTTTCAAACATCCAAAGCACAATCCCTTTTCTCTGAGATACTCAATTTTAGCTTCATGAGGTTTTACATTTATTTTCTGACAGTCAGCTAAGAGATGCATACCAGCACAAAAGGAGCATAGAGTTTCATGGGTGCTGGAGTTCAAGTTGACTTTAATTTCTCTTCTTTGCTGTCAGACACCATTGCCACTGTGGTTGCAAAGCTGCTTCCTCTACTTTTAAAACTGTTTAGTCTTGTGTCTGTGGTAGTTTTGGCCTTTAAAGTCCTATTATGCATGAGAGGATCATGAATATCACCAAAAAGAGGATCTTGTATGCGGTGTATCTGATCGGGCACATCGTTGCAGATGACATGATCATAGCTGCGGCCTCAGAACATGAACATGACAAAATCCTTCATGAGGTGATGGAGAGCACAAAGTCAGCAAATGTTAAGTTTAACAGGACAAAATACAGTACAAGGTGGACACTGTAAAATATATGGGACACATAATCACCTCAGCAGGACAGAGGGCTGGTGATGCAAAGATCAAGGCAATCATTGACATGCTGCCCTCAGAGGATAAACAAAGCCTCCAACGCCTGTTGGGAATGACCAAGTTCTTGGTGCAGTACGTACCAAATGGTGGTGGTCACTGACGGCACCGCTCAGGCAGCTGCTAAAGAAGGACGCAGTGTGGCAGTGGTGTCCACACCACAGTGCAGCGCTAGAGAGCCTGAAAGCCGCTCTCACACAGGCACCAGTGTTGAGGTATTACGGCCACAAGATGCCACTCACGCTACAAG
>JAAROE010000721.1:0-40282 GCA_036365135.1 Miichthys miiuy | reverse complement strand
CCCTGGAACACCGTGTGGAAGTGTGAAGACACCTGGAGAGTTTCCCGCCTCTGAGCTTCTCTTCGCCTCGCGCTGTCTGCTTCGACATCAAACCCCGTGAACGTTTTATCGCATTTATTTAGCCTGTTAGCCGAGTTGCCAAAATGTTGAGCGTCGCCAGGACCGTCTCAAGGACTCTCCCGACGAGGACCTGCACGAGGAACGTGTCATCTTTAATCAAAAAGGTGAGTTTAAAACGCACGCGAACGAGTCATTATCCAAAAGCTAATTGGGGCGTCCTTAATTAAATTTGACAAGCAGCCGGCTAGCTTAGCATGCTAGCTAGAGGCTAGTTTTAATGCGTCGTGACTGGTTAGCCTTCAGGAGGAGCGGCCTGTGTTATTTAACCTGTTAGCCGAGTTGTCAAAATAATTTAAGTGACTGACACTAAAGTGAAGCGGTGTTACGGAAAACAGCGTCACTCAGTCTGTTCAGTGTCTCTTTAAATGAATGAGTTCGCACTTACAGTGCTGGAGCGCTAGCTGAGGCTAAGCTAACAGCCTTATTACATTTTACGTCATGTCTTACCTGTCACCTGCTTAAACCGACGTCACGCCCCGCGTTATGTCCTAATGAGTGCAGTGTCGGTGTGTTCCTCTCTCGGCTCCTGTGTGTGTGTGTGTGTGTGTGTGTGTGTGTGTGTGTGTGTCCGTGTCCTGAGCCATGGTGGCTCTCTGCTTCCACACTGGAGCCGCTTGGTGGATCAGTGACCTTCAGTGAGGCGTCCTCCTCCCAGCATGCTGCAACGTTTCTCACATTGTTCCAATGTTTCAGGGACATGTTCAGAGCTGCTCCATCGTCTGCAGTGTTTGTGTTTGTGCTTCCTAACGTGGATTTATGTTTTCACACACGAGCTGATGGACTTATGTCACTTTGTCACGTTTAAAAGTGTGTGTGTCTTAACTCTGTAATGTCATGTCTAACAGAGTTTTTTTTTCTAACTTTGATGTAGAAAAAGGAACAAACACTGACACCAGTCAGTATTCATATTGTATTCATATTGTACTGGGTTGTTGCTATAAACCAACATTTGCTAACAGTTGTGTAACTGTCTTGTGGTGTGTTCACAGGCGTGCTGGGGTGGCTTCCAATCAGATGCTCTCAGAGCTCTGTCCAGGAGAGACTATGCGTGAGTATCAACACAAAACTAAAAAAATACAATTGGAAATTAGTTACTATTACAGAGTTTGTACAAAGACTTTAAAGTCTGGAAGCTGTTTTAATTCTAACAGTTAACTGATCACAAGGTTAAGAATATGCCGTCTAAAGAAGGTTTCAGCATATATCTGGAGTTTTATCTACACAATCACTCATGAACAGCTGAAACGTTCCCATTGTCACACTCACAAACGTTCAAGATATTCGTCTCTCGGATGAAATTTCAGAGTGCACTCTAAAATGCACTCTAAACTTTACAGGTGAACTTCATTTGACCTCCTCTAAACTTTTGAATGCACATGTTCAATGTTCCAGTACTTATTGCATAACATGTGTTCTCTAACAAACAAGTGTGTGATCCATGAATGTTCCACTAAATGTTCTGCTTCAGTGACAGTTTGTATTGAAACAGTCCTCTTCATCGTGCTGTTCACATTCAGACATCATGACACCAAGACGACACCTAACAATCCATCAACAGTACCTGGTCAGTGTGAGGCTTCAAACAGGAAGTCCTCAGAGGGAAGTTACCACTGAGCGCCACTGTGAGTGTCACAGAGTGTCATCAGCAGGTTGGAATAAGTCCACTTGTGAACAGCATGAGACGTCTAGTCGAGCTGTAATCGATGGTCAAGGTCACATGACAAGTTACTGAGACACTGACAGTGTTTGTTGTGGTATACACACCACTGTTGTCATTTTTTTGTTTCAATAAATAGTTTGAGATGAAGAAATGACCACTGCATGCTTCTAATTAAATGTCCTACTTTCATGATATAATTATTATTATATAATATATAATATATATAGCATGAACTTTTTACATTCCATAAATTTCACCCAAAAGTCAAATATCTTGAACTTTTGTGAGTAGTGTATATGTTTGTGTTCATCCGTAGAAATTAGCATAAAATAATCGATATTAAAACTCAGAGTTGAACAGCTGCTAAATAAAACACAGTGACTGTACTCTGAATACTCTACACTCTAAAGGAATTCTCTAAACTTTCTTTTGTATTATTTTGTATTTTGTACTAACAAGTAATGTGATAAGGGTTCCAGAGTCTGGAAATATTTGGTTTAGATACCTTGATGCTGTTAAGATGTTACTCTTTAAAAGCTGTATGAACCCTGCAGGTCGTAGATTAAAAACATGAGCATAAACTGTGGTTAAGTTTCAATGGACATCTGTGAGAAGTACATTTTTAAATTATAAGTTTAAAAATATCACAAAGAAAACATTTCTGTTGACCAACAGAACGTTCTATAACCTCTAAAATAACTGAGTGTGTGTGTGCTGTGTTGCAGGTCAGAAGCTGTCAAAGGTGCAGTCATCGGCATTGACCTGGGAACCACCAACTCGTGTGTCGCAGTCATGGAGGGGAAACAGGCCAAGGTGAGGACAAACAGACACGTTATACGGGGCTGGTATACTCCACCAGGTGCTTGTCAGATAGCATTTGAAACCCCCGTCACCTCCACCTTTGACTGCCTGAAACAGACGATCAACATTCACACCCTTCTTGCTGTGATCGGTCAGCTGTCACTGAACACTTGACAGGGATGTGATAGTTTTAATTAGACTGCAGTGAACAGAGTAAGAAGTCTCACAGGCCTAAAAGCCTGTTTCTTGTTTTATTACAACATATTTTGACAGTTACTGTCTCTGCATGAAATATATGCAAACAACAATTGGTTACTGGAAGTGTGTGTAGTTTTTTTTCCTTCCCCTTACTGATTTCTTGAGACTTGGATACAGATTGCTCCTGATGTATGAAATGTATGAATAAATACTAGACTTCTATTGAATAGTGAGAAGAAGAGCGTGCAGCAGCTTCTGTCTAAAGTAGAGCCCTCTGTGTTTTGTCTTCCAAACATGGAGGCTGACAGTCTGACTCTGCAGTCAGTTCTTTTGTTATACTCTGATATCTGAGTGACTCCACTCTGCAGATAAAGGCCAGCACAGACACAGTAGTATGACCTCAGTCAGGGTGAATGAATGTTGACGCCTTCAGTCTTCAGTCTGACTAAAGGATCTGTGTTTGGCTCTCAGGTGTTGGAGAACGCAGAGGGAGCCAGGACGACTCCATCAGTCATCGCCTTCACAGCTGACGGCGGCGTCTGGTGGGCATGCCTGCTAAACGCCAGGCCGTCACCAACCCTCAGAACACGCTGTACGCCACCAAGAGGCTGATCGGACGTCGCTACGACGACCCCGAGGTCCAGAAGGACCTGTGAGTGCATCTTTGGCCTTGTTTAAAACACTCTGTTATTGTCAGGAGTAATGTGTTGATAATAATGTTCATCAGAGGAAACACTTTCAGGGTCACTTTCTGGGATTAGAATTTATTAGAACGAACCAAAACATTGAATAAATGTTTGACAGAACCATTGATGGAGCAGACTGCAATCTGTGTCATTAACAGGAAGAACGTCCCCTTCAAGATTGTACGTGCATCCAATGGTGATGCCTGGGTGGAGGCTCATGGGAAAATGTACTCCCCCAGCCAGGCCGGAGCCTTCGTCCTGATGAAGATGAAGGAGACTGCAGGTATGACTCCACATGCACTGAATAATTCATGTTACTCATTTTTCTTTGACATTTCTGTCATTTGTATGTGACCATTTGGTGTTTGTGTTACAGAGAACTACCTGGGAACCAAAGTGAAGAACGCTGTGGTCACTGTACCAGCCTACTTCAACGACTCTCAGAGACAGGTACGCGCACACACACACACACACACACACACTTAATAATTATAAAGTATTCACACGGCACTAAAACAATGAAAAAATGTGTCGTGTTTCAGACAGATGAGCTCTGAACTAAGCTCTTCACCACCAATTTAAAAAGATGAAGTCTTGATGGTTTCTTGTACTTCAGTTTTAAAGATTTTTCTCTCCCACAACTCGTCATTTGTCTATTCAAAGATTGTTTAGACCTCCCTCCAGTAACTCTGTAGTCTCGTACAGAAACAGTACATTACACAACCAAAGTGAATTTTCACCCTGCCTACTTGTTGGACTTTACTCATCATTAGCATTTGTGCACGGATTAACGCAAGTGAATGTTCATCCTTAATCTGGTTTACTACAGGACACGAGCCAGAAATAAACATTTTCTGTGATTTGGTTCCAATATACTGATCAAAAAGATGCATCATGATTCAGATCATCAGGTCTGTCTGTGAGACGACAAACAACTTTTAAAAAGCTCGTTTTATGAATGAAGTTTGGATCGTTCAACTTTACTACAAACTAAGTTATCACAAAGCTCTGAAGTCATAGTTGGAATGAAGTCTCTGTGCCCATAGAGAGCCACCTCTGTGGCTCGCTGCTGCACACAGTGTGAAGCAGAGTGAAGACAAATCCACCTTTACCCCCAAAAGTTAAAAAAATCCCAGAGCCGAGCCTCTCACTAACGTTTCTCCAAGCAGTCTGCTGGTTTTCCCTCAGAGCTTCGTGGCAGTTCAACATTTAGGATTAGTGTTACTAAAATCTGCTGTGGAGTCGTACAAACCAGCAGTTTGAAGTGAGTTTGTACTTCAAAATCATTCAAGTCTTATTATTTAGTTGAAACATTTTGTAGTCTTATAAAACATTTACTTTGTGTGACCCTGGCACTAGTTAGAAGAGACTTAATGTTAATAGAGTGGGCAGGCTGCAGGAGGGGCGGCACTTTGCCACTCCCTGATGGTTGGTGTGTTTCTGTGACTTCCAGGCTACCAAAGACGCTGGTCAGATCGCCGGTCTGAACGTCCTGCGTGTCATCAATGAGCCAACAGCTGCTGCTCTGGCCTACGGCCTGGACAAAACCCAGGATAAGATGTGAGTAGAGAACTAGCACTGCTGCAGTCAGTACCAGTTCTTACTGAAACATGGATCAGACACTCAAAGTAATATTTTACTCTAACCTCTAACCGTGTTTCCAGCATTGCTGTGTACGATCTGGGTGGAGGTACTTTTGATATCTCAGTCCTGGAGATCCAGAAGGGAGTTTTTGAAGTGAAGTCCACCAACGGCGACACCTTCCTGGGAGGCGAGGACTTCGACCAGCATCTCCTCAAACACATCGTCAAAGAGTTCAAGAGAGAGGTGAATGAGTCAAATCTGTCTTTAGAAGCGCCTCCTCACCCGTAGTCCACACTTTTCAGGGTTTCATGCATCATGTTTTGTCTGTTCCAGTCCGGAGTGGATCTGACCAAAGACAACATGGCCCTTCAGAGAGTCCGAGAAGCTGCTGAGAAGGCCAAGTGTGAGCTGTCCTCTTCACTGCAGGTACACAGAACATCTGTAAACAGTTCAGATACAACACAGTGCTGTGTTGTTCTTCACTGCACCACAGGTTCTGTTTTAAGAACTTAAGAACTGCAGACAGCAGGGCAGGCCCAGCACACAGTCGTACACGCCTCACTCAGGTTTTCTTGTGGATGTTGAGGCTGATGTTTTTATGCACATACTCATGGAATGAAGGAGGGATTGATTAGTTTCCTCCCAAAGTTAAATTCAGCACTCAGCAGCAGACATTAAAGCCACTGACGATGGTTTTGTGTTTTGTTATTCATGTATTCACCATCATCATGGATCTAATGAAAAGATCGCACTGGGATCATTTGAGATTAGCTGGTTTCCATAGAAACACAGTGTACTATTGCTCAATTCTGCTGCATCATATCTGAGATGAGTTTTCCTGACAATGATTACATTAGTTAAAGCCCTCAGTTTGAATGACTTCCGCTTAGTACTGATACCAGAGCACTCCTATAGCAGTGCTGAGTATGTGATCATTAGCAGTAATTAATAAAGATTTATGGTTGTCATCGGTGACAGTGTCAGACATTTTGCTCCTGGTGATTGAAGCACCGTCCTCACATCTTGTTCTCTGTTCCAGACTGACATCAACCTTCCCTACCTGACCATGGATGCCTCCGGTCCCAAACATCTCAACATGAAGCTGACTCGCTCTCAGTTTGAAGGCATCGTGGCCGACCTGATCCGCCGCACCGTGGCCCCCTGCCAGAAGGCCATGCAGGACGCCGAGGTGTCCAAGGGAGACATCGGAGAGGTGCTTCTGGTTGGAGGCATGTCTCGTATGCCCAAGGTACAGTATGACCCGAGCCTACTGACACGTGACCAACACCACGCCTACAACGAGACGTGCAGGGTTTTCAGTCACGACACATTTTAGTTCTGTCATGTAGAGAATGGAAACAGTGACATCTATTGTTCAAATGTGGCATTTGTGATCCTTGCAGTGTATCACTACACGTGTAACAGTCAGTGTTTGTCTCTGCAGGTCCAGCAGACGGTTCAGGACCTGTTCGGCCGTGCTCCCAGCAAGTCTGTGAACCCCGATGAGGCGGTTGCCATAGGAGCAGCCATCCAGGGTGGAGTTTTGGCCGGTGACGTCACCGACGTGCTGCTGCTGGACGTGACACCGCTGTCTCTGGGTATTGAGACCCTGGGCGGAGTCTTCACCAAACTCATCAACAGGAACACCACGATCCCCACCAAGAAGAGTCAGGTGCTTGAACCGACAGTGCAGGTTGACGTCCTCATGATGTCTTTAAACTCTGCTGGCAGGTGTAAACCTCTTATCTGCTCCCCTCCAGGTCTTCTCCACAGCAGCTGATGGGCAGACTCAGGTGGAGATCAAGGTTTGTCAGGGAGAGAGAGAGATGGCAGCAGACAACAAGGTCCTGGGTCAGTTCACCCTGGTAGGAATCCCCGCCCCGAGGCGTTCCTCAGATCGAGGTCACCTTCGACATCGACGCCAACGGCATCGCCCACGCCTCCGCCAAGGACAAGGGCACAGGCCGCGAGCAGCAGAGTGAGTGTCATTCATACATTAACAAGGTTTTGCTCCACGTGTTGCTGCTTTTTGACTCTGTCACTAGTCACACAGCTGCTTGATGAGTGTCTGTGGTCTCTCTCCTCAGTCGTGATCCAGTCATCAGGAGGTCTCAGTAAAGACGACATTGAGAACATGATCAAGAATGCTGAGAAGTACGCAGAGGAGGACAGGAGGAGGAAGGTAAATTATATTTAGTGTTTACTGTCCTTCACTGATGTGTTTGTTCTGTGTGCACGCAAAGCCACTCTGTGTCCTCCTCTGATCACCCTGTTATTGTGCACAGGACCGTGTGGAGGCCGTCAACACGGCCGAGGGCATCGTCCATGACACAGAATCCAAGATGGAGGAGTTCAAGGACCAGCTTCCTGCTGATGAGGTAAGACTTAAATCTTTAAATCCTGCCAACATTCCACAGACATGTAACAACAGTCTTCTGTGTCTCACTCAAATGTTCGTGTTTCGGCCCACTCACAGTGCACCAAGCTGAAGGAGGAGATCGCAAAGGTCAGGATCTTCTGGCCAACAAGGACTCAGAAACAGGAGAGAACATCAAACAGGCGGCCACCACCCTGCAGCAGTCGTCACTCAAACTCTTCGAAATGGCCTACAAGAAGGTAACAACACGGATTCACATGAGAGCTCGACAGTTCATCTAAATGTTATCGAAGGTTGCAATACGCAAATCACAGCTGTGTCACAGCATGGCCTCTCGTCACTTTTTCATTTTTTCACTGAATTCTTAATTTCAAGAAAAAAAAATAAAAAGATTCCCACTAAAACTGACTTGTATTGCCATCACAACACCTGTGACATATCAGTCCTAATTCAGAATGTGACAGTTTAATGTTTATCAAAAAAGAATTGTCAGCTCGCGGCGAAGCCTTGTCCGTCTCTGTGGTATGTTCTAATGCTGTAACAGACAAACTTAGGTATTAACATTGTTGTTGGCAATGTAAGGGAACATTAAAATCAAAGAAACGTTGAAATGTTACAAAAACTATCCGCAGGTGGAGAATCCAAATACTGTTAGCCAGTGTTTTATTTTGAAGGGTCTGTCATTTCCTGTTTCCCTTACTTCAGAGGATATTTGAAAAATTACTTGACAATTGAACAATCTTGAAAATCGTTGATTATTTTTCTGACTTCGGTTTTTCTGGAATCGTTTCAGCTTTAATATTTATCTGCGTGTCTGTAGACATTTGATGTTGAACGTTGCTCAGACCTGCTGTGATCTGACTCACGCCAGGGTTACACGATTCGTTGTGAATTAATTACAAATGTATTTTAGTCCGTACAATGAGCACCAAACTACAGTTCTTTCAAAAAGTCTAGAAACGTTTGCAGACTTGCAGACATGTGAAATAAAGTGTTTCCTCCGTCCTGCAGATGGCAGCAGAGCGGGACAGCAGCAGCAGCAGCTCGGGTTCATCAGAAGGAGAGAAGAAAGAAGGCCAGCAGTAGACCTTTGCACTTGGGCGTCACGTGGTTTCCATGACAACAGAGGACTGTCAGGCTCGGGGAGGGTGTCAGTCTGGAGTGACAAGCTGAATCTTAGTCATTCTCACCGTAATATATTATTCTACTGTGTTTTGGCAGTAAAATAGTGGCAAGATAAATGTGTGTATGTTCCTCCACGTCCTCCGATATCTGTCTGTAATTTAATTGTCACAAACATTGTCATGTATGTTTATTTTTACAGAGCTGTTGATTTTACATTTACATTCTGAGGTAGTAAGATTTTTTTTTGTCCAAGACATCATGTAGGTCTCCTGCTTGTTCATGGCTCCATCACTTTCTGTTTGTACGTCGAGTTCAGAAGCTTGTGCACAGTTTGGACAGCCCTCCTCCGTCTACGTTACATAATATTGTACAGCGCTCTCCAACAATTCTAGCTATCTTGTTTTAATAGTGCGCTCAACAACTTGGAGGTGGGAAGTTGCCATAGAAAAAATAGTGAAGTATATTTGACACTTTGTCAGAAACTTGGCACCTCTCAGTTGTCCTGAGTCCACTCTAAAGACTTCTAAACTCATACAGAACTGTAGTGCTGAGGTGATTTTTCATTTCTGTTTATTTCATTTCAGTTGTGAAAACAATTTATCACTCTGAGAGGAACTCCTCTCACATCCTGACATTTAAACGGCTTGTTCAGGCCACAGGACATCATTTTACTTCATAGTGATTAATGCCGGAATCTATATAAATGTGTGTGACTGAGGATGAGGTCAAGCTTCAGTTCATTGGATCATTTAAAGTAGAAGAACAGAAGGCCTTGATGTGTGAGAGTCTGAGTTCTTTACAGCCTTCTTTGGAGTGTTCATGTTAGACAGAGCTGACTCTAGTTCAACCATGCTGTGTGAAAGTGGACGTCAAAATGCACAATAGAGGATGAGGCCTTAGTTTAGTTGTTGTTTCAACAACAGGATTTGGGATGAAACAAACCAGCCATTCCTCCAGAAGGAAGTTTAGTTGCGGCCATAAATGCTCTGTGTAATGTGATTGTTGCTGCGTGCCTGCCTGATAGTGATCCAGGGAGCAAAGAGGCTGGAGGCAGAGGACTGAACTGATAATTGGGACGGGTGTTCTGTTTTTGGTGTGTGATTATATTTCTGGAATGAAAACTGAGGCTCATGATAACTGTTGCTGTCTTTTCTAATAAAAATATCAAATGTGACACTGTGTGGTGTGATAATATTTAATATAATCAGTATGTATCAATATGCTCAGCATTTGATTTTACAGTCCGTGTAAAGTCAGAATAAATGTGTGTTCTGAGTTTGTCAGACCAAAGAAGAGTTATTAATCACCCAGCCAAATTTGAATGATTAAAAATATCGACAAGTTTATGAAATGAGGTGTTAAAATCAGGTAAAAGGTTGGTGGAACATGGTTAACACATGACTGTTCAATGGCTGACTCATTGAGGCTTGAGGGAGGGGATTTTGGGTAGACATAATTGTAGTCTTTATTATACAACATTTATGAGTCAGTGCGTTCATCACTGAGGCTGACACATTAGTTTTATAGACTGTATGAAAATGTCCTGATATCTGCTTCTTCCCTCCTGTGCTTGTCTTTAATTTATCAAATAAACATCCAGCAGAGGGAAGCAGTGCTTCATGTTTCATCTCCATTTTTAATTTCCTTAACTGCTCAGGTTTCCTCAGTGCATCTGTATATGAATCGTGTTCAGTTCTTCTATTGTGTTGTTGTGGTGTAATGCAGTGGGATCATGTGTCAACATCTTTAATTGGCAGAGACATGATAAATTCAGCAAGTCACGTTTAGATGGAAATGAATCATTTTGTGGCCTCTGATCACAGTTACAATGATAAAACAAGCTGGAATAATAACTTCATGTCCAAACACAGTACATCAGTGACTAATCAAACATGTCCACCTGAATGTGTTTGTCAGAGAAGTGACCTAAGTAACAGAGTAAATATTGGTATAAGTAAAATGGAATGTGACCATGCCGATAAGATGGTTGGATCGGATGTAAGTGGCCTCTTTGAATTTTTTCTGGCTGTCCACTTACTCCTGGTCAGTGACCTTTGACCCCTTCCTGTGACTGGTTTCCAAAATGGTCAATATAACCATACTATGGTCACCCGGTAACTGAATGACCACGGCAAAAGAGGCTGTGAGATACAATCACATGCTGCAAAAAGCTAGTAAGTGAACCTTGAGTTAACAAGATTTCATCAAAGTTTTCTGTGTCCACTTTGTATGATGAAAACATTCTACAGACGTTCACTGCACGCTCCATATTGAAATCTCCCACAAAGACGTACGTCCCATGTCTGTGGATGAATAAACTCTCGTGTCTCTGTAGCTGTTTTACAGCAACAAACACAACTAGTGAAAGTTGAAGATGAAAAAATCTTTTACTGAAGTATACAACAGACTGTGCTCTGTAGTAACTTTATTGTCTGGGTTTAATGATTTAAAGACAGAACCACATAGAATAGGACAGTGTGTATAGTGTTAGTCATTAAGCCTACAGTAAGCTGAATTACAGAAGTTGGGAACTGGTGTGCTTACAATCATTTCTGTAATGTAATGTAATGTTTTCATGATCGGGTTCATTTATCGTGTAGATCATTTACCAGAATAAGAAATGTCTTTGTGTTCCAGGTGGTTTGAATACATGACATCAGATCAGAATAAATGATCTCGTTATCACGACAAAACTGCTTTTTGTTAACTCGAGATAACGAGATAAGATAACCTGCTATCACGAGAAAATAAACTTTTTAAGTTTTTAAGAAAATAATTGCAGTCACAGACGTTCTCGGCTCCTGTACTGAGCTCCTCATTAAAGAACTTTTACTTTGTAGACTGACTGAGATAGCCTGCTAGGAAGTACCATATTTCCTGCTGTACTTAGAGGAAGTAGCACGTGCCTCATCTGTAAATGACAAAAATGTATGTTCTCTTGAGTGACAAATGCTTTGTGGTATGAAATGTCGTCTAGCCACTGGCACGACATGTCGCCTTTTTCTGCACCCAGTCTCTCACATAGAGGCAGATAGGAAGGCAACATCTTCCCTTCACCTCTCATCTCCTCCCGTCCTGCTGAACATGTCCTCTCTGCTTAGACATGAGCTCACACCCACTGCACAAAAACAAGTCAGACCTCACAGAGGGTTCAGACACTGCTACCTGTCCTTCATTTCTTCATGAGGAAGAAGATAAAAGCTCTGCTAGCCAAAGTCAAAGCTAGCAGCAGTCTTCACTGATGAGGACTTCAGTAAGATCAGCCAAATGGGAAGAAGACAGCTCACACTGATGGACGGAGGAGCACGGCTCCCCAAATCCTTCATGACAACAAAGATTTTTATGAACAGAGGCTGGGGCGTGCTCTCTGTCTCAGTATGAGACACTGTAGACATTCTCCAGAGTTCTATCTATTTGTCCTGATGCTCCTGTCCTGTGGAACTCTACTATAGAGTTTTCTTTGAACAACTCCTCATCCAAGGACAAAAGAAAGGACACATGAATTTATGTCTTAATGTCATATCAAATCAGAAAGTTTCCTTGTGTAATGGCACTATCAAGTGGGTAAAAGTGTAAGGGCACACTTCCAATCAGGAATATCAATTTCCTTTGGGGGCAGTCTAATATGAAAGGAAACTTTGAGGTTTTAAAATTGAGAAATGTGGCCCCTTAGTGCTGAAGGCTTGTAGATGTACACGCTGTAATCCAAAGATTAAACCTGCTTTGAATTAGAAAAACATAGAAGAGAGCCTTGTGCTTTTGTGGCTCACTGCTTGGTTCCTACCAGCCTGATAGTGGTTCATTTCATCTTATTAAGGGCTGATCAAAGAAGTTCAACCACTAACACACCAGGGTAAGAATAAGGACTAAAGCTTATGTAGAGAAAAGAGACAAACATGAGTTTCCTGATGCTATCATACTGACATTTATTTCACTGAAGTTCCACCTGGATCTGTTTTGGTTCTCCCAGCATTGTTCATGATTTCTGGAAATGGTGTGGTGGAGGCAGCGTAGACTCTTTTGGCTTCTGAAAAGGAGAATGCCATAAAAGTTTGAGAATCACTGATTTAGTTTGAAATGTAAACGCTGTTTGACGATCAGACAATGAAGGCTCCTCACGAGGAGCCAGAGAGGAGAGTAAAGAGCTGGTGGAGGAACACAGTCGGTCAGTGCTACCTCGTTAACCACCATCTCTGTAAACCAAACCATTTGGCCTCAGTTTTAATGATGGATGGTTCAAAAGCACCTTCAATAGTGCACCCAGCAGCTGTTCATGATACACACAGTCTGTAATTATGAAGGAAAGCCATGTTCAGGCTCATAATAACACTACCAGTAGACTTTTAACCCCTTCAATGCCAGAAAATAGAGTCCCTGGTAAAAAATGGTGAAAAAGCACATGAAAAGGGGTTATTTCCAATATGGTGAATGCAAATTGAATTTGGTTTGTGGGGATTATAACAGTTAGATATGTCATTGATGAGTAACAAGATTGATTTCAAGGGTCTTTAGTTTTTGTACTGTCAGATTAAAGAAATGGCTCATAGACTTCAATATTGCCTGGGAAAACCAGAATGGGACAACCACTGACGACCATTTCTTCCTGTCCATTGAATCTTCCTCCTCCTGCTGGACTCTTGAATTCAGTACGGTGGGTGGTAAGTGCAAAACAAAATTACAAAAGTGAAACACTTTTACAAATGCTCAAACAAATTTACATTTTAGAAAACAAACTCTTGTCACAACGAAGTGATATGTTGGTGTTCTTGTTTTTGTCTTGTGACTTCCTGTTTTATTTTGAAATTTACCTGCCCTGTCGTTTCAGATCACTTGCCCTTCCCTTGTGTGTCACCTGTTGCCGTGATTCCTGATTGTTTCCACCTGTTCCCCATTACCCATCTGTGTGTCTATATAGGTTCTGTGTCTCCCTTTGTCCTGTGCCAAAGTGTTTCGTCTTATGTTCGTTCACCCGAGCCAGCTCCAAGTCTTGATCACAGTCACAGCGTGTATGTTCGTGAGCTTTTTTGCCTTGAAAGAGTGATTTTGTGTTGTAACTTTCTTAGTCATGCTTTTGGTTCCTAGTGCTTAGTCTAGTTGTTTTTCAGCCTCCCTTGGAGAGATTTTCAGTTCCTTGTTTTTGTGTATAGTATTGTCTAGCCTTCACTTTTCAGGAGAGTTTTTGTTTCTACCCTGTTTTTCTAGTAGAGGTTTAAGTTAATGTTTTGCAGCCTTTTGATTTTCCTCCTTGAGAGTGATTTTGATTTTGATAATTTTTCATAACCGGTATAGAGTTTTTCCTCTGAGTGTTTTTTTGTTTTCTTTAGTTTAGGCCTAGTTCTCCCATCTGGGAGACTCCTTTAGGTTAGTTTTTCATAGCCTTTTGTTTTGTATCACTCTGTCGAGAGGTTTTTGTTGTCGCCAAATAAATCTGCTCCCTGACACCTCAGCTTCTGAGTCCTGTTTGAGTTCCGGTCTCACAACTCTGAAACAAATTTACCAACTCTGAAACAAATTTACAAAGACAAAATCCCAACGGAAAGGGAATGTACCAAAACCGGATCTGACCCAGAAGTGATTATGTGAGCGTTTTGTTTTGAAAATACTGTACGGAGTGAGGAGTGTTGTGTGGTTTGTATGGAGGTTAATGATGTTTTGCCCGTTTTGTGGAAACCATTTGAGTCTGTTAACGGTTTTGCATTTCGTGTAGACGGTCTCTGGAGTTTTTAAAGGATACGGACCAGACGGAAGGACCGAGCACACAGGGGACAGCTAAGCAGACGGAAAATGCTGAACAAAGTAAGTGCAGCATGGCGTTAGCTATCTGAAGCCATTGTCAGACATGCAGTGAATAAAAGTGCAGTTAGTTTCAGTTTATTTCGTTACAGTCAATCTAATTCCAGCCTTAACAGAATATCAACGTGTTCAGTTAATAGAACAACCATGTCTGTGTGTGTGAGGCATATTCCAGGATCACTTTTTCCTTTGCCTAGAAACACACTTTAAAGGAGGATCGAGAACTGATAATTCAATATTTTAACATATTTACATACTCTACTCTAGTGTACATAATAATAATAATAATAATAATAATAATAATAATAATAATAATAATAATAATAATAATACTAATAATAATAATAATAATTTGGATTTTTGTTTTTACCTCAGTGGATGGTACCCCAGACTCTGAAACCTCAGATTCTGAAATTGATCAGATCCAGGAGCACAGCTCAATTCAGTTGGGCTGACACTGTGGTATGTTAATTTTTTTAACAATTTATTTAAATTACTTTTTTCTTTTTTTTTATCATTTATTTATTCATTAGATATATATATATTTGAGCATTAAATCCATGTTCTGGTCAATATTTTAGAAGAACCAAGGTTTGTTTTGATTATTTGTAAGATAGAATTACAGAAACACTCACTGGGTGTGTGTGGGTGGGCGTGTGTAATTTCTTTTAGCTTCATGTACAGTCCTGTTGCAGACTCAGTTTTCTGGCTTCTGTAGTTGGTTGCGCTCCATAGCAAAGTCCAAGTACTCCTGCATGTTTGGGTCCCCACATGTAGCTATTGATAGGCTTGCCTCAGGAAAGCCATCCAATTCAGCGTGTTCAATTTCAAATCCACACTCTCTGAAGCCAAATATATAGAAGACATAACAGCGTTTACTTACATTTAAGTTAAAAATAAGACAGAAACAAGGAAGTCTCAATCTATCATCAAAGTTTTACCTGTGTGGTAAGTAGTACAGTTAATTGGGCACTCCTCCTGGACATGACACTGTTCTGGAAGTGCGAATCCTGTGACTGTTCCACAGTCTCACGACTCAACCAAGTCCTTCTGAAGAACATCACCATAGCAAAATCTCAATAGGCATTGATGCTCATGACTCCCGTTGAAGTATCCTGCATCTCGGAGGTCTGCAAATGACTCCATCCAGAACTGAGATCTATAGAAATGGATATATGATATAATATGTCTGTGTGTACATATATTTAAATATAAAATTACTTTATGAAGGCCACTTACCTTCCCTTTCTGAATGTGGCCCACCAGGACTCAATGTGCTGGTTATTAGTGGATGAACGATACATGTGGCTGGACGCTCCAGAGTAGTAGTCATGGTGATGGTGACGTAGGGTACACTGAATCGCAGCCATAATGCCGTTCTCTGTGCCGCAATCAGTTCTCAGTCTCATGGGGATGACACTAAGGTTTCGCACACATGACAGGAAATTGTGAGTGATCACCCTTGGATTATGATTTGTTGGTCCACTTTCAAGCCACAGTACTTTACGTGAAAATCCATCTATGCATCCTGAAAGGGCCAGACCGAATGGTTTAAGTTTATCATAACCCATCAGCATGCCACATATAGTTCGGTCCCATTGAATGGTAGGTTCTTCTAATGAACCTTCTGCGTGCTCTCCTCTCGCACCCTCAAGGGTTAAGCTCCCAGAGCAAATTCATCACATCATCTCTCCTCACTCGAAGGTTGTACTTTTGTTTGAGTACCTGCCACATTGTTCGGTAGCCAAACAGTTGTCCAGGTCCACGGTTCCAACCTGATGGCATTAATTACGGCATTTGGAGAGGAATAATCCTTTCTACGGTACGACCCTGCTTGACTTGAGTATAGTATAAAGTCCACAAGCTGATGCTTATACCATGTAACTTTGACATCATGTCCACGATTACATCGTATGAGTGTCCTCAAAAAAATATTGTGTGCGATAATGCAGCATATCTGGTCCTTCCGTCTGGTCCATATCCTTTTCAGAGACCGCCCACACGAAATGCAAAACCGCGTAACAGACTCAAATGGTTTCCACAAACGGGCAAAACATCATTAACCTCCATACAAACCACACAACACTACTCACTCCATACAGTATTTTCAAAACAAAACGCTCACATAATCACTTCTGGGTCAGATCCGGCTTTTGGTACATTCCCTTTCCATTAGGATTTTGTCTTTGTAAATTTGTTTGAGTTTGTAAAAATTTCAGAGTTTGTAAAAGTGTTTTGAATTTTGTAAATTTGTTTTCTAAAATGTAAATTTGTTTGAGCATTTGTAAAAGTGTTTCAATTTTTGTAATTTTGTTTTGCACATACCAGCCACCGTAATTCAGCCCACGGTTCTTCTGTGTCTGCAGGGACTGGGTCACTTTCCTGTTCGGAATTAGATGCATCCTCGTCAGAACTGAATTCAAAAATATGTGAAAAATTATTAACCTTTACCAATTTTCAAGGCTCTTGCTAAAACCACTATGAAATAGTCACAAAATGAAAATCAGAATTGGACAAAAGTGTCCATGTCAGACACAAAGGTTAAACACCATGTTTCTACAGTAGCCTGGAACAGACAAACTAAATACTGACTCTAGACAGGGCCCTTTTAAATGTTGTTCCTTTTTTACACTAGGGAGGCGAGGATGATGCGAGGAGATCGCAATGCAGCGATTACACCACTGGATGCAACTAAATCGGACACAATGGACCTTTAATGGTAAAAGTAAGTCGGATAAGTATGACAGATTATACTGATACTAATTTTTTCATCAAATATATAATGGAACACCATCAAATATATGATACCAGAAACTTTAAGGTGTTATTGTTTGATTACAAATGGCAATATTTGATTTATTGACAATGACCATTTGGTCATTTCTAGACAGTAAAAAACAAACATAAAAACATACTAAACTAAAAACTAGATGAGAATTTTTTTATTGTCAATTTTAATAACATTAGCAAGCTATAAAATAACACTTAACCCTCTTTAGACATTTTAATCTAGTGACGTGGTTTTGTTTAGTGAGACCTCTGAACCTGTGACATAAGACACAGTAACATCTAGTGGATTATTTGTGGTATAACACACCTAATACACCTGGATTATTTGTGGTATAACACCTAAAGCAAAGGCTCAGTCAGGTTGGGCTCAACACACACACACACAACCGAGCACATTAAACTAGTGAAACACGGACTGGAGAGCTGTATTGATCTTTTCATCTAAGTGTCGGGAAGAAATCAAATACATCTCCCAAAATGTTGAACTACACTTCAAAAGGCGGAGAACATCTATGAACAAGAGGTTCGCAGCTCTCAGATCAAACGGCACAGTAAAAACAGTTCGGTCCCTGCAGCTGAGGTAACTCCTCAAAAACCTGCAACAGATTTTTCACAGCAGAAGTCTGAAGCGCTGTCCCTCAGACATGACCTGACCCTGCCTTAAGTATCACGCTGCATTAGAAGCCTGTCTCAAGAGCAGCTGTTATCACAGTAAGCAGCTCATTATAATCATTTTAAAATTCAAATCGGCACGCAAAGCTCAATAGTACACTCAGCTTAAGACATTACATGAGTATTTAGCCTGGCATGGATTTTCTGGATGTAAATTCAGAGTCAATAAATTGTCTGAGGTCTGATCACAGGAGGTTGGAGTTTATCCCTCATCATACTGTATCTTGTCAGTTGAAAGTCTATCTTTGTACCTAACGTGTGAACATCTGAAACTTTTTTTTAACCCACTGTCATCTGTGATTGACACCTTGTACGCGTTAAAGTTATTAATACTTTTCATAATTTATTAAGTCTGACGGGCAAATATGTCAGATTTGATCCAGCTGACATGACGTTCCAGCAGTTAAACACAGCGGTGATGTTTTACTGCTGGTTTTAATGATCTGTTCATCTAAGAATACGTAGATGGGAGTCTGTGAGTGTTTATCTTTCAAACATGTTGCTTGCTTTATCTTCTTGTGCAGTATATCATTTAATTCTCCTCAGTCCTTCATGAAGGAGGTGGATTTAACGCTCACTCAGAGCGAGATTTGTAAGTTTTATAAGATTTTCTTACAACTACTGTAATTTTCGGACTATAAGCCGCTACTTTTTTCACACGCTTTGAACCCTGCGGCCTATACAACAGTATGGCTAATTTATAGATTTTTAATGTCCACCGGGGGGCACTCTCTAGCAGTAAACGCAAAAGTGAGACAGACGTGGGAAAGATTATGTGCCAAGAAGACACTAGTTTTGCTTCTGATTTTGAACTGTCATCATGCACACACCCTCATCATGGAAAACACACGAAGAAATGCATATGATGCAGCTTTTAAGTTAAAGGCAATCGATCTGGCCGTCAAATCAAATGCACGTAATCTTGGCATCCCGTGTTCATGCCGTGTTGATGGCGTGTTGATGGCGTGTTGATGGCGTGTTGATGCCGTACTGCCAATTTTCAGGTACAGTTTGAAAAAAAGCGTCTTAAATTAAAACAAAAAAAAAAATCTGTGTACCGTCTTTCTGTGTAAATATCTCATGTTACAACATGAAAACCTGCGGCTTATATTCAACTGCGGCCTATATATGTACAAAATATATTTTCTTTTAAAATTTAGCTGGTGAGGCTTATATTCAGGTGCGCTCAATAGTCCGAAAATTACGGTATACACAACTAGAAGTCTTATTTAAGAATGAAAAGAAATGAAAATGAAAGATCTCGATGGGAAAAACTCCTCTGGTGAGAAATTGCTTGATCTCCTCTTTGTCATAAACTGTCTTTTACAGCCAACATCTGGTGAGGAGCATGATGGGTTCAGAAAAAGGCATTATTCCTACTAATCTTCCTCCAAAACTGATATTTGTACATATTCAAAAACCTGTTGATATGCAAGTCTTTTAAAAGAAAGGACAAATGTGGACTTCTTTTCCGCATACACCTCTACTCAGCCTGACAAACTGTTGGCCTGTTGGTTTGTTTAGTTGTTTGGTTTGGCTTCATCTTGTGAACTGTGGTTAAAAAACCCCACCAATTCCAGATGTACATGTCTGAAGACTGCTCCTGAAACCTAAATAACACTGAACACATTCCACACGTTTTAATCAGAAAATGCTACATCAGGAGTGAGGCCTAATTTAAAATATCCAAACGTTATATAGTGTTAAGATATCAAATTCAGATTATGGCCAAGTAGCCAAAAATCAGTTAGTGAAGGTGGCCCCATATTTTTTATCCGAGATTGGCAAAATGCCGATTGTGGCAGTCCACCATGATCTGGGTTCTGCTCGAGGTTTCTGCCTCTTAAAGGAAGTTTTCCTCGCCACTGTCACCATGTGCTTGCTCATAGTGGAACTGTTGAGTCTCTGTAGATAATATTAAAGAGTACAGTCTAAACCTGCTCTGTATGGAAAGTGTCATGAGATAACTTCTATTATGATTTTGTGCCATAAATGCCTCCATGAGACTCAAAAGTCTGATTAGTTCGGAGACAAACAGGTGGGAGAAGGTGGCTGTACTGTCTGAGTACTCTACACATCACTTACTATCCAAAATGCCTGTATCATCTGCAGCTCACTTAGGCTGACTCAATGCCTCCCTGCTTTCATTCAGTGCAAACAAACCCTCACACTGGTCCTCAACACACTCTCCCTGTTATAAAAATTAGGATTATACTGGGGCTCAGAAGTTTTAACTCATATAGTGTGTGTGTTTCCTGCTTTTTGCATGTCTCGTGCACTTCCCTTATTTGGACTGTGTTTTACTGAAGCTGGCAGGGAGAGATAATTATAAATCAGTAGTTCAAGGACAGGAGAGACAAGGACGTGAGAGACAGGCCTGGGAAGTAGAAGAGACAAGGACGTGAGAGACAAGCCTGGGAAGTGTCATTTTGGACAAGAAACATAATGTTCATTACTGAGCAGAAAACCAAAAAAGGAAATTATCAGTGGGGAGGTGTCCGAGACAGCCCATTTTTAAAAAATGTGTAAGAACTAATTGTTAGAGCTCCTCAGGGAGCTTTTTCTCTGTAACCCCTTTTGTGTGTTGCACTGTTAAACGCTCCTTCTTGCACAAGAATAATAAATTCAACTTAAACTTTGATACTTTGAATCTAGTCTTCCTTATTCAAGGGTTTTTCCTAAAAATTCCTGTAACAGTCCCAAAGTATTGTATTTTACATTGGCTGCTGTGTGAGGTGATTCTTTAGTCTTAATCACAGTTTTTTCTGTTTACCATAATACAGTTTAACTGTCTAAATGGTGGCTTAATTCAGGCTTAATACATCATGTTTCATTTGGTGCTGCAGGTGGATGCTGCTGATTCATAATATCATAGCATCATATGACCACAGAAACAGCTGCATGCGTCTTACACTGATGATGATGAAGTTTAGGCGCTAGTTAGGCTAACTAATACCTTCAGCAGTGTTGAAAATCTGGAAGAAGTGCCCTGAAAAGGAGGACTGATAGTAGATGAGACAGGATTTAATGCAGCAGCATGTCTGTTGCAATTTTAAAAGTTAAACTTAATGTTTAAGGTTCTGCACACAATTTTTATGGTAACAGAAAATCAATGGAAACATTTTCAGTTTCTGTATGCAGGCCTACAGTTTGTGTTTCCATGAAACGTAAAGCAGAGTGATATTTGCTTCTGCATATTTACATGTTTCGTGTGAAAAACAGGCAGAAAAGGAGAAACTAAAGCTATCTGTCCATCAGTAAATCAAAGAGAGAGAGCTGGAGGACCGCAGATCATGCAGGAAGCACTCTGCTGCGTCGGCATCATAAGAGAGAAAGCTTTTCATTGGATGTAAAATTAGTACATGCCCTGAGTGCAGGATGACATCATCAACAACTTTTATGGTTTATCAGGAAATAACAAACTGTAAAATACCTGAAAAAGGCATGAATTGACTTCTTTGTTATTGTTGGGTCAGATACTGGAGTATATGTGACAGATGTGATAAAAACACTTGAACGTGAATTTTGACTTCATGGAGACTTTAATATTGGCGCACTGATGAGCTCTGAGAGCTCCAGCCTCAGGAGGGCAGGACTGTAATAAGCATCTTGTCTCAAAGAATGTATAGTAGCTTTAACTCTGCCTGACAAACAGCATGTCCTTAGAAGTCTTTCTTTTAAATTCTATTCTAGATTTAACAGGTAGCCAGTGCAAGGAAGCCAAAATGGGAGAGATGTGATCTCTGATCTTGGTTCCTGTCAGAACACGTGCAGCAGCATTCTGAATTAACTGCAAAGTCCTAAGAGACTTATTGGAGCAACCTGATAACAAAGAGCTAGCTCACAGAACTACACCGTGGCACATGAAATAACTTATTTGCTGTAGGTGTATTCAAACCTGTAATTCATGCAAAGTGCTGAGAACAAAATGGTTGCAGGAGATAAAAAAGAAAATGTATGAGGTGTTTAAATTACCGTGTCATTATCTTTTCACACCTGGCTGTATATAGAAAACAAAGATGCACGGAGGTATTTGGTTGGTATGTTGGATATCAAAGAGGAATAAACAGCCCAGTACAGGAAAAGGAGAAAGTTGTACTAGGCTTTGCAAGTCCCATCGAATTGTAGCTTGGTAGCTGCACCATAGGCTTAGGTATAAAATATGGATGCAGCATCCTTGATGTTACCCACAGGTTTCTGAAGAGCTGCTGTGCAGCTCAGTGAGGTGGCTCTGGCTGCCACCATGTTGCTGCCTCCAAGTTAGGCTGGATTCACAGGATCAAGCGCTCGGCAAAACTGAGGTTTTTCATTTATTTCAGTGGGGTGGTCCGCTACACCGGAAGAGAGGTTGATCCAGATCCAACTTTTGGGAAAACAGAGCCCGACATCAAGCTCTGCAAGCCAATCAGACACTCAGATTGGCCAAACCTCCACAGACAGCCTGAAATGTCTCTGAAGCAGAGACTATCCAGGTGGATTCACGGACTAAACTCATAATATTCCTGTGTGTGTGTTCTGTTTATTTCATGTACCAGTTTCTAAATCTGAGTCCACTGAGAGAGAGAGAGAGAGAGAGAGAGAGAGAGAGAGAGAGAGAGAGAGAGAGAGAGAGAGAGAGAGAGAGAGAGAGAGAGAGAGAGAGAGAGAGAGAGAGAGAGAGAGAGAGAGAGAGAGAGAGAGAGAGAGAGAGAGAGAGAGAGAGAGAGAGAGAGAGAGAGAGAGAGAGAGAGAGAGAGAGAGAGAGAGACAGACAGACAGACAGACAGACAGACAGACAGACAGACAGACAGACAGACAGACAGAGACAGACAGACAGACAGACAGACAGACAGACAGACAGACAGACAGACAGACAGACAGACAGACAGACAGACAGACAGACAGACAGACAGACAGACAGACAGACAGACAGACAGACAGACAGACAGACAGACAGACAGACAGAGACAGACAGACAGACAGACAGACAGACAGACAGACAGACAGAGACAGACAGACAGACAGACAGACAGAGAGAGACAGAGACAGACAGACAGAGACAGACAGACAGACAGACAGACAGACAGAGACAGACAGACAGACAGACAGACACACACACACACAATAACAGTGAGCGAGCGGCCTTGATAAAGCTTTCCTGATTGTTTCACAGCGGTTACATTCAGCAGGTATAGACATGCCCACGGCAACCCACCTTAGCTCACCCCACCACTGGACAACCTTGCTACGAGTTGCCACAATCCCTGATCCTGTGTGAATCCACGCTTAATCCAACAATGGGCAAGTGGAGCTGAGGAGTCACTTGTGTCGTGACCCACCTGTCAATCAAAGTGTCTTAACTTAAAGCCTTAATATGATTGTTATATATACTATCATAACATGGGGCTTATGGAGACTGTCTCATTCTGTAGCCAGCCTCAAGTGGCCATCTGAGGAACTGCAGTTTTGGCTTCTTTTACAGCCACTGAGGTTACTGTTTGGTCTGAACCTGTTGATAACGAAAAGCAAATGAACTGAGAGGTTTCAGATTAATTTTGGATAATTTAACAGACCAAACATTTAGTTATTCAATACACACACACACGGCTTGTGGACAGCCAGGTTGAAACGATGCATTATTGATCACGTCCATGTTGGGTTATTTAAAAGTAGAAGTGGGATAAAAAAAATAAAGTTCTCCCTTTGTTTCCTGAATTTTTTATGAAGTTTGGTGTTTTGTGCAAATTGAGCTCAGGAGAAACTTTTTGGGATTTATAGTTTTTTTCTCGCACAATCACGGAATAAACATTTCATATTTTTTCCAGCTATCATCTTCAAGTGAAAATATTGTTGAATATTTACTCATATATATATGAGCTGAAAGCTCCCAAAAGGAAAGGAAAATATAAATTATTATATTTTATATACAATCCTGTAGTTGCCAGATTAAAGGCTAACATAAAACATAAAAGCTCTGCTGGTGAACGCTGATGATGGATTCAGCGACTTTTGGATAAAAATGATACAAATAAAAACAAAAACACGTTGATGTGCACTGCTCCATCTAAAAAATATCACTGACTAAAAAACACTCAGGGCATCATGAATTTATATATCTTCTTTGCTAACATCAGATATCTTACAGCTAACAGCCACATTTAGCATTATGAAAAGCACCTGTGTTAGCCAGGATGTTCACAAACTGTAGCTCAAAACTTCGACACACTTCGGCTCGTGTTAATGCAAGACAACACAACATGTGTGAAAATTAAATCCACATTCTATGGACTGTGAATCATGGTGAGGAGTTAATTCAGGGCTGAGGTAACATTTTACAGAATCAATGATCTATTGCATGGATGATTATGATGACGGCAATGAAGACATTTCTTATTCAGTGAGTGCGCAGTAGAGCTGGAGGGAGCACACAGGTGTTTTATTATGATCCTAATTATTATAAAGAGGGGTCAGTTATCGCTGATAAATTGTGTATTTAAATAGATGTTTCTAGATAAAAGATAAAAACCTCATCCACTACTAATCTCTCGAGGTTTTAACTTTATCGACCTGCGTACTTTCACTCACTCATACAATCGATGAATATTTCCTGACCACACCATGTGGAATGTTTTCTAGCTTAGATAAGGTCTAGTGAGTGCTGTCCATGAGGAGGTTCATCTGTTGAGCACTAATTAATCCAAAGGGCTGGTGCCATGGATTGATATCAGAGAAGCTTCTGAGAACTAAGCATTCAGACAGAATCTGATGGTGTGGTGAAAATGCAGATTTTTCCATTCATTTGAGTGACGGCCGTGTGTTTTGGCCTGGACGGTGAGGGCCACAGGGATGTCTGCTCAAAGACGACCAGCGACCAGTGGTAGAGAAGCTGAGCCGGATCCAACTTTTGTAAAAACGCTGCCCGAATCATCATTAATCTCACATGGGAGCCTGTTTAGGTCAGTCATAGTCTTCACATGATTGTACGATCAGTAACTGACTGGAGTGGTGGTGTTCACGGATAAGTCCATGTTTGAACTGTACCGGGCAGATGGCAGACAGCGCGCATGGCGTCAAGTAGGCGAGTGGTTGGCTGATGTCATTGTTGTAGACAGAGTATCCTATGATGGCGGCAGGATTACAGTGTGGACAAACAGAAGCACAGACACAGTGACGAGATGCTGAGACCCATTTTCATCCATTTTCATAAGAAGAAGAAGAAGATTAACTTTACTGATCCCTCATTGGAGGAATTCTCTTTTAACTCAAGTGTTACACATGTAAATACAACCACACACACAAAAAGGGCTCATAGACATGCAATTATAGAGATGGTGTGATGGGCAGCCACATCTAGAGTTGTGGCTAGAGATCTAACTTCCACAGAGAACACAGTGTAGACAGAGCAATCTGTTGGCGTATCAGGTTGAACCGAGCATTGATTAATGAGTGAAATCAAATGAAAAATTAAAGATCATCAATCAGCTACATACTGGAGATATTTGTAGAACAAACTTGCACAACAATCTTCCACACACACTCTCTCACACACACACAAACACCTGCTGCATGGCTCACCCTCTCACACGGGGATCATTACAACATGTCCCTGGGACAGATGTGCGCTCTGTGTTATATATTTGTGTACGTGTGTGTGTGATTGACAGCTCGGCTCGGCTCTCCTGCGACTTGTGTCTGTGAATGAACTGTCAGAGTTGAAAGGCAGACATACTCCCAGGGCAAACACTGACTGGAGGGATTATTCCAGTCGAGAAATGGGTTTGACGACAATTATATTTCATCAGCACCCTTTTTTTCCACTGTTCTAATTTTTCACCTGTACCCCCAAAAATATATTATGTAACCTGTTTCCGGTTGTTCTTGTTTCCTGTCACTGTTGTCAAGTTCTCATCACCTCCAGCTCTCTTTTATGAACTTTTTCTGAGAGATTGAAGATTTTGGAAGGAATGTACTGGATACATCTGCTTTATTTTTCTGATCACTGCACTGATAGACAGATGGAATGTGCAAGAAGACATAATGAAGCCCAGGTGATGCAGCTAATCTCTCACTTTTGATGGACAGGTCAATACATTTGGCTTACGGCATTATGAGGAACAGAGGAGACGCGCAGCTTGATAAAACCATGATTCCTTTATTTTATAATCTGTGTGTGTGTGTGTGTGTGTGTGTGTGTGCTGAGTCTTGAGCAGTAGCACTGATCGCCTAGAAAATGTATCCAGGAGGCCGTCCGTCATCGCTCTGCCTCATTAACATAAAACACTTTAAATTATGCAGGATACAGTCACTTAATTAGCTCCACTGGTGCCCATCCAGCAGCACACATCCTCTCTAAACACACCGAGGTCTCAAACTCGCTATTGCTTCCTCAGAGGTAGAAACGTGCCTCTGCTCCGTCTCTCCCTCTATATCCAACTACACAACTTCACTTCAGTAAATTCTAATCAGCTCAGTGACTGTATGGACACGACTGCTGATAACTGCTATATGAGTGTTTACATGGTATGTTTGACAAGTCTAAACTGACACATTATATTACTGGCATAACACAGCAAGCAAACTCCAGCACAGTAAATTCAAAACATTAAAAAATCTTCTTCTTGTTATTCGTGGTAAATATGGATGTGGAAGGTAAATATGGATAACTAAATAAATATGACTGCCTATAATGAATGATTGCTCAGCAATAGAAATGATTAATACCAAAACCCCACCGGGCACGTCTCTGTCACTTTGTGGCTGCGATGGCCGTAAGTTGGAAAGTAGCGCGCTAGGTGCGCATTAGTAGTATTGTGTCATACTAGTACAACCAAACTCCTTACATGTTAGGTCCGGAGGCTCACTAGTAAGACAAACGTTGTTCTACTAGTTACACTAGTAAGAAAAACATATCTGTCACTAGTAACACTAGTGAGCATTTTTGATGTTACTAGTACTACTAGTAAGGTGCAAAAGTCCCCCACTAGTGCTACAAGTGGATATTTTGCCACTTACTAGTGCTACTAGTACACATCTTGGCCCTTACTTGTGCTACTAGTAGACATTTTGGCTGTTACTAGTGCTACTAGTAGACATGTTGCCCTCTACTAGTGGTACTAGTAAGATTGTGAATGTCTCACTAGTGCTACTAGTAGACATTTTGCCTGTTACTAGTAGTAGTAGTAGACATTCTGGCCCACACTAGTAGTACTAGTAAGGTCACAAATGCCATACTAGTACTACTAGTGGACAGTTTGGTACATTAGTAGTACTAGTAACATCATAATAGTCTCACTAGTGTCACTAGTGGACATTCTAGCCATTACTTGTGTACATGTAAGCTGCAAGATGCAGCCATTAGTAGTACTAGTGGACTGCATGCAAGGTGGGACATGGATTTTGATTGGTGAATGTTCAAACTGTGTGCTTGTTTTGTATTATTATAAAATGAAAATTAACTGAATGCATTTCTAATATTAAAATGGTTATTAATTAGGTCATTTATTTATGTTTCTTTTGTATTTTTTGTTTATTCATGTTTATTACACATTATACTACTTACAAATCAATATCAATTTTATCTCCATTTGTAGGAATTAAAATATTCTAAGCTAATCTAGAGATAGATAGACAGATAGATAGATATTTAGTGGCTAAGATATGCCCAGAATTATTATTTTAATCGTTTTTGTCATTACTTTGGCCCCCCTAGTAGTACTAGTGGACCTTTGATATGCGATATCAAGGACATCAGATATCCTTGATATCAGATATCCGATATCCATGATATCCTTGATCACCGATATCTGATCCTTGATATCACTGTGATATCAAGGATATCAGTGATATCCATGATATCCTTCATATCCGTGATATTACTGATATCCGATATCCTTGATATCAAGGACTTGTATCCTGGATATCAGATATCCTAGTCGCACAACTGGCATCTAGTGCTACTAGGATATCTGATATCCTGATATCACAGATATCACGGATATCAAGGATATACATATCCAGCACATCGGATATCTGACATCGTTGATATCATCATCATAACATAACATCATTATTGTTCTTCTTATTACCAACAACAACAACAGTAAAAGCTCATCAGGCTTTTGGGTAGTACTAGTACTACTAGTAGTACTAGTAAGGTCCAAAATAACCCAACTAGTGCTACTAGTGGTTGCTATGGCTCTTACTAGTAGTACTAGTAGACAATTACTTCATTACTGTTACTAGTACTACTAGTAACAGCGAGAATGCCCACTAGTAGTACTAGTGAGAGCCACAATGTCCACTAGTAGTACTAGTGATGTTGAAAGAGACGTACTAGTATTACTAGTAGACATTTTGACTCTCACTAGTAGTACTAGTAAGGTCAAAAACATCTTACTAGTGCTACTACTGGACATTTTGGTGAGGTCAAAAATGCCTTACTATTGCTACTAGTGGGCATTTTGGTGCTACTAGTAGAGTCCAGGAGGCTACTAGTGTGTGACACATGCCTACTAGTAGGGCATAGTAGTGTTACTAGTGCAGCACAGTAGTTTACAAGTAGGGTTTGATTGCGCACTAGTAGGCCAAAAGTGGCACTAGTAGTGTAAAAAACGTTACTAGTAAGACACAGTCGTTCTACTAGTGTGCCCTAGTAGTTCTACTAGTGCGCAAAATCGTCTTACTAGTGAGGACAAAAAGCTTACTAGTACATGGACCTTAAGTCCGATATCAAGGATATTGAATAAATGCTCAAACGGCTTTCCAGTATGACTATACAAAATCATAAATGTAGACTGATTGTACCTGAATGCTGAAATCTAGTCACCTGATAACACATAATTTTACATAATTTTGTGTTTCCATGTTGCCTGAACAAATCCAATCAAAGCCCCTCCCTCAGATCAGACAGTACCATTACTACCGTTAGTAGCTATTTAGCTGTGTCAGATCATGAAGTGCCTTTGTAGTCTTCAGTAAATATTCAGATACTTTCTATTTGAATAGTTTTTGTCCTTCATCTGTTCACTGTTTGTAGCTACTTCACAACCCTCAAACACAGTCAGAGATTTGATGTTAATTAATTTGTCCGTCTCTATTGTCTGTCTATGTGTGTACATCCAGTTATTAGTGGTGTGCATGATCTGGTGATTGTGTTGGGAGTGTTTTGGATCCACAAACTAAATCTTGTTTAGGTCCACCAAAAACCTAGGGCTGTCCCTGCTGATGATATTATTTGGTGCAGGAGACAGAGTGATTCCTATGCACAACCAACTGTTTTGTGACTCATCATATTAACAGTATTTGTGGAGTTCAGAGATGAAGGCATGTATGTTCCAGTTTAAAAACTTCCCCTCCCTCAGACATCATCCCTTTACTCATTAGAGGCCACTCCTATGACACATGGTGCCACGTGTCACGTGAAGACTGAAGGGAAGGCATGTAAAACGATGGTTGACTTACACGCCAGTGTGGGAGTCACACTTTTTATACCCAGCACCTCCTCTCTTTGATTTATGAGACTCTGACACTTCCTGCTTTGAGCAATATGTTTCTTTCTTCCAAAACATATTAGCAAATGCAAATGAGTTGTATATACATACTGAAAAGCAGACAGAGCAGGAGAGGATATTACAGCCACACTCTGCTTGATTCAAATAAACTGGAAGAAAAGTTTCACTTTGTCTGGCAGCCATGTTTGATTTGGGCTTTTTTTAGAGGAATTTTTCAGATTTCAAGTGTAGAGCTGTCCAGAAGCACTGTGCCACATTTAAACTTCATTGTAAGGTTGCATTGGAGAGCTAAACGTTTGCCATTTAGACACTGAAGAGAATTTCCAACCACACTTTACTCTGACAAAGAAGTCAAACTTTATTCAGCATCAGCACTGGTTAAATGAACTAACGTTATACAGATATTGAAGTATATGATAGCTGATAAAATTCTAATAGTATAAGATAAGGTTACAGTAAAGCGATTTTTTGCTTTCTCTCCGTCTCTCATGCTTGCAGGAGGTTGCATCAATCCCCTTTCGTGCCATCCAAGTTCATACCGTTTATCCCGAGGAGACCCTGAGGAGAACTGATCTATTTATACTGCTGATGTTCATCTTTGATCTGCCATGCAGGAACTTTGATCTGTCATTTCTCTTTGTTATGTCGACGAGTAACTTCCCTGCTCTCCGAGTGGAGAAACGCTCCTCTGTGTCTCACTCGTCCTGGAAGCCTGGCAGGCAAACTTCAACCTGATTGTTGGTCAAGATTCAAAATCAAAGCAAATGTTTGAGTTCTTTTGGTCTTTCTTGTCAAAAATGCAAACCAAGGCTTAACTTCCTTTTATATTTTTTACTTTTTTTCTCTGTTTTTATTTCCATAAAGCCTGCTGTGGATGTTGGTACAGTGGTTAGCACTGTCACCTCACAGCACCAAGGTTCTGGGTTTGAACCCAACAGCCAGCTGGGGCCTTTCTGTGCTGCTGGGAGTCCCTGCAAAGCATAACCCTGAAACCCCACCAGGCACATCTCTGTCACGTCCCAGCTGCGGCACTGTTTTGGTCTGTCCTGCACATGACTTCAAACCCCACCGAGCGTTTTAGAAGCGTTTAGCCTGCCAGACTTTGTTTACTTGCTCATATTTGGCCATTTTCCTGGTTTATGTGCTTCTAAATATGCTTCTACATGTGTTTGTAACTCCAGTTCTATTAGCACATGTTAATCGGCAGGTAGGTGTCGGGTATATGGAAGCTATAATTTACTGTATGAGTCTTCACACAGATGAACATTCATTTATCCTTTTCCAGTCAAAGATGTTTTGTTATTGTTTGAACACAAATCCATCCCTAACACAGTTTCCCAACTTACTTAATCAACTAATACAGCTTATTAATTTTGGACTTTAAACTAACAGGTAGCTGCTCCTGTTCTCCACGGTGTGCTCACAGTGATGTGAAGTCTCTCCCTATGCTCTCCTGTCTCTCTTCAGCTGATGTCATGAAGTGACTTATTTTTTCAGTGATCATTTGGGGAGACGTTAAGTTTCCTCTTGCCTCTTAATAGCACCGCCTGTGGCAGTAGGACATGGTGGGTTCAAGTCACTGGCCTCTCAGGCCTCCGTACCACTTTATAGCAGGGCTCTGTGGTGTCACCGCTCTGGCAGATGCTTCATCTTGAATCTGTGGAGCAACTGCATCAACAGAAGTGGAGTAGGTTAGGGGGCCATACTGGATGAGCGAACATATCCAGTTCCCCAGTGGTGGAGCATTGAAGCAGGTAGAGCAGTTGATGTTGGTGGCAAATATTAGCTTTACATACATATTAATGTCTAACTGACATTACTGAATCATTTCAGTGACTTTATGAGTCTTTCTGCTTATGCTTCTGTTACAGATGTAGCCACTCAAAAGTTCCCCTGTTTCCATGACGGGTCCGTGACTGACCTTGACTGGTCCTGGCTGGTCCTCTGGGAATGTGATCCCCACGATGATGTAGTCAGTGAGGCCCCAACTGGAAACGCCCCTAAGCAGCCTGGGTGAAAACCAGCTGCAATGCCTCAGTTGTCCACGGGGAGGAGCAGTGATTTTAATGTTCTGCTCTCACCATAGACTGTATAAAGACACATCTGAACAGATAGAGATGCTGGGGTGAGCGGGTGAGCCCATCAGCTGAGACAGAGCACAATCATGGATGTGGCTAGTGGTGCAACTGATCATTGTTGATCCGTGATCCGTTCAGATCGCTCCCCACTGACCGGCACCAAGTGTTCCGCGGATCGGTTGATGGAGAAAAAAAGTTGTGATAAGATAACACTGAGGCACCGCTGCAGCTGTCGTATCTGCAGCTCCATGTCGCGACAACAACAACATGCCCTCCAAATAAACTGGTAATTAAAAAAACAAACTCTGCTCGTATCGGCAGGTCTGACACGGCAGCCCCGTAACGTCTGATTTCTGAGTATTTATACCTACATATGAACAGCTGTTATAGACCAGTGTCATATAGTGTCCAGCTGTGGTTTTAACTACATGCAGATCAGGAGCGGACACAATAGCCTAGATGTTGTTGATTTAGTAAACGGTGACATGTTAGATATACATTTACATTTTACATTTACATTTAGTCATTTAGTGGACGCTTTATCCAAAGCGACTTACAGAGAAGGGAACAATCAAGGTACAGTGCGATAAGAAAGCGTGCAACAATAAGTGCTATGACAATTCTTAAAGGGGTAGATTTATCATGTCAGTTGTAGGTAGTGCTAGTAGAGAACGTAATCTCTGAAGAGCTGGGTCTTCAGGAGATTTTTAAAGGTAGAGAGGGACGCCCCTGATCTGGTAGGAACTGGTAGGACGTTCCACCAACAGGAACAACAAACAAGAAAAAGTTTGGACTGCCTTGAGTGAACAGGTGGTAGAGCCAGGCGTTGCTCATTGGAGGAGCGCAGCAGTCGTGAGGTAACATATGCCTGTACAAGGGCATTCAGGTAGGTAGGTGCAGTACTGGAGACAACTTTGTAGGCGAACATTAGTGCTTTGAATTTAATTGGGCTGCAACAGGTAGCCAGTGGAGCTCAATGAGCAGCGGGTGACATGTGACCTTTGGGTTGGTTGTACCAGGTGTGCCGCGCATTCTGGATCATCTGAAGAGGTTTCACTGTGGAGGCTGGGAGGCCCGTCAGGAGGACATTACAGTAGTCTAGTCTTGAGATGACCACAGCTTGTGTCAGGAGTCGAGTGGCGGTTGCGTTAAGTAAGGTCTGATTTTTCTGATGTTGTAAAGTGCAAAGTGGCATGACCGGCAACTGAGGCAACATGATTGGAAAAGGTTAGTTGGTCATCAATCATAACCCCTAAGTCTGTATAGTATACAGTAGTCAAACCAGCTGCATTTTCCGCTCTGTGATTTGTGACACTGGGGACCAAAAGCCCATTAAGTGCAAACAAAAGGTTGAGCAATGAGAATGCTAATGAGGTGTGTGCTACGTCATCTCCAGGTGGAACAACTGTAAAAAAGTTCTATGAGAGAAGCGCCATCTCCTGGTCATACCCTGTAATTCAATGAATAGGTGGAGTTACAGTAAAAAATAGACACGCCCAGGAGAAGGAGGGGGTCACTCCAGCCGCTGGAACTTGGCTGGAAGACAGCTGCCATTCAGCTGGCTTTCAGCTTGTAGTGGCTACAACTGTACATGTTGATGTTGTTTAGCATTTCACAGACAAATTAAACAGTGTAGCTCACAGGAGACAGTTTTGCTTGCTGATTTGCTGCTTGTGGCCTTATTCCACTCACACTCAGTCAGGTCCTCTCATGATAATATATGATAATACATAATGATAAGCAGTTCATTAAGAATATTGAGAAACAAGCACTGCGGAAGTGTATATGTTAAATACCGAAACCCATTTAGGTTAAACCTCTGGTGTATTTGCTTTCACTTGTTGCCATGTATAATTTGATTTAGCTGACCATGGTCAGGTGATCTGCCAGTCAAGTTCACAGGTATAAAAGTGTGTGTCCCACGGAACAAAGGGCAGTGTTTGTACAGAGAGTGGAGATATGTCTGCTTTTTGCTGCCCAGATTTCAGAGGGTAAAAGACATTTATATAATTTTCACCTCCTGTTCATTTCATCACAGTTATAATTGTTATGAACACAGCAAACTGCCCACATTTCACTTCAGCAGGTGATAGTCACTCGCCTGCATTTGTTTATGGTGGTACCTCACACACATGTACCATAACCATTGAGGACTGCACCCAGATCTATGCACAGGGAGTTAGATCCTTTATTCTTTTTGCAATGCATTGTGGTTCCTGGTTCATGTTTTATGAGGACAGTAGACTGTACATGGAGGTTTTCTTTGAGCTGGACAGTAAGGTCTTTGAGTGTATTGTGAGGTTGTTTTTGAAGAATAGTTGTGTTAGCAGACATTTAACTCTCCATTTAATACTTTCCTTTGTTAGTCAGGAGGACCGTAAAGGTACTTGTTCAACCAGATCTTGTAAATAAAGGTTCATTGTAGTATCTCAAATATCTCAGTGGAAGTTCAGTGTTTAAGTTTGAACACACCACAAATCCAAAGAACACTCAAAGCTGACCTTCTTAGATACTGACCCCCACTCCTCTTCCTGGGTACCCAGAGGAAGAGGAGGGGGGACGAGGCAGAGGTTGAACAGGATGAAACCACCACCTCACCCAAGTGGCTTAAGTTCAGAACGGGTGTACCTGGCGACAGACCAGACTAAGCCCCAGCACCTATGTGAGGCGTCTGATCAGGACGAGGCCAAGACTAAATTAGGTAGTGTAAACATGACCCCCAACAGGACAAGGCAAGTGCAGACCCACCAGGAGAGTACCCATGAGGCTAGCCTCAGGAGACTCGCCTCGAGGGAGAGAGGACCAAGGGAGGAACGTTGAGGCCAAAGCCGATGGTCCATCACACCACTGTTGTGTGCCCAGAAGGTGCTGTTAGACACCGCGTATGGAAACCTTGTTAAGAGTTTTACTTCCTCTAAGTAGTCAAATTTGATGAAGGGTCCACCAGGGCTGTGTCCAACCCCAAGGATCTCACTAAACCATCAAATCGGTAGCAGCAACGGGCAGTGAGCCTTTAATTAAAAACTAATAGCAAAACTAATATGAAGCAGCCACAGGAGTGTGTGTGTGTTTGTAATAAATCTGGCTGCATGTTTGCTTTAATTGTGTATGTATGTGTGGATGCACTTGCTCACTGTAACTCTCAGTTCAGAGGCAGTACAGGGTGGCTGCAGCCCAAACTTAGAACTGAATTAGAAGTGGGACTGTTCAAATGAGGCATATTATCACACCACAGCTGATCATTTATAGAGAAGAGTGAAGGTGGAGAGGAAAGGAGGGAGAAACGAGAGAGAAAGAAAGACTGAAGAGGATTCTCTACGCCTACACAGTGAGTCCAAAAACACAGCAGTCCAACCTCCAGCTTCACGTGTGATGTGTCAAAAGAAGGACAAGTATAAGGTTTTAACATGACGTAGGTAGTTTGGAGGACCACAGAGGTCGCTTTAACTTTCATTTTGGCTTTATATTCATTCTGCTTTTCAGTGTTGGTGCAGTCTGTCAGATCAACATCTCTTCAACGTCACAATGTTTGCTGGGTAGACAAAGAGTGTTTGGACTGCCTTTAGGCATGGCACCTTTGTCTTTTGCACAGTCGAGGCCAGGATCAGTTTACTCTTTTGATGACAGGAAGGTTTTAGTCATCCATTCCACTGGTTTTATTTATTCTAAGATGAATTAAATCAGGTTTGGTTTAAGTACAAGTCATTATACACATTCATCCATCCATTTAAACCACTTTGTCGCGAGACCAGACATCCCTATCCCCTGCAACGCATGTTCCAACACCACCTGGGGGATCCTGAGGCCTTCCCAGGCTTGATGGACGCAAAGGAGCAGCAGCTCTACTCCAAACTCCCGCCAGATGTCCGAGCTCCTCACCCTATCTCTAAGGCTGAGCCCGGCTACTCTGCAGATGAAGCTCATTTCGGACACTTGTATCCACAATCTCATTCTTTCGGTCTGGTCATGACTATAGGTGCAAGTTGGAAGATAAATGGACTGAAAAAATCGAGAGCACCTTCTTCCCCACAATGGTCTAGTACAGCATCCGCAGTACTGCAGACGCCACACCAACCTACCAGTCCATCTCACACTTTTCCCATCACTCATGAACAAGACTCCAACATACTTGAACTCCTTTGTTTTGGGGCAGCAACTCGCTCCCAACTGTTTCAGATATACACAATGACAACAAATTGATCATGCTCTTATAAAAGTAGTATTGAAATAATACTCCACAAATACTAAATCATTATGTCAAAGAATCAAACAAAAATGAAGCACAATATTCTGACTGAAACAAAAAGGCATTATATATAGCATTACCTTTACTCTACCTAAAATAGCCTTCAAACAAAACAAACAAAGACAACAGTCTAAGAAAGATGAAGTATGTCAAATTATAAATGGAGGTTTAAAAGTTTAAAGAAGGATATAAACTTTTGGCTTTTCTGATACTCTTTAATCAGGTCCTGGATCTGAGACTGAAAGAACCCAGATCAGTCTGGTCAGAGTCAAGTTCAACAGTCATGTGAGCTCAAACCAAATACAAACAGTTAGAGTATTATATTAGAATATTTAGGAATACAAGCAAATGAAAGGAAACAACTAAAAGTACTTTAGAAACGTTTGACCTGTCACAGATATGATATACATTTTAATAGCTCCATAAAATTGCATTTCTATTTTTGTGGATAACTTGAGTAAATTCTGGGCCAGAACATCATATAATACACATAAGAGCAAAGGAACAAGAGGCTAAAGTGATACAACAAATATTTAAAGTCCGTGTAAAGGCAATTGACCTTTCTCAAGCTCACCAAAACGGCCATTGTCCAATCACACATCCTAGCAACCGTTACTATGTAAGCAAGGTCCGTCGCTTCAGACTCCTAGCAAGATGGTGAAGCGTTGTGCCTATGGTGTATGTAAATCAGACAGTAGATACCCCAAGAGCTTGACTGGAGGAGTTGTGTTCTTTCCATTCCCAAAGCCAAAAACACAACTACGGTGCGCACAATGGATTAAACAGTGTGGACGGCCCCACTCCCAGCTAAATGTGTTGAAGATAACGATGCATACATATGTCTGCTCAAAGGTAAGGTCGAACGTTTAATGCTAACTACGTACTGTGTTGTCTAGAACTAGAGGCAAGAACACAAATTGGACCAAAGTTATACCATGACAAGGATATCATTGCCAGAACGTTACCCTCTAAGCTAAGTTCAGTGAGCCCTTTAGCTTTAGCCCAGTGTTTCTCAATCCTGGTCCTCGGGGACCACTGCCCTGCATGTTTTAGATGTTTCCTCCTCATCACACCTGATTCAAATGAGTGGCTCGTTATCAGGCCACTGTGGAGCTTGATGACGAGCTGATCATTTGAATCAGGTGTTTTTTTTGCGTGTTTTTTCACGTTTGGATTTTTCATCATTTTCATGTGTGTTAAATCAAATCAAATCAGATTTTATTTGTATAGCCCAAAGTCACAAAGTACATTTGCCTCTGAAGGCTTTACAATCTGTACAGGAGTGACACCCTCTGTCCTTAGACCCTCGGATATCTAATGTCAGTGCTCTAAGGTTAGACTGCTCTTCTAGACTGTTCATTCAACTCGCCCAGAGTGGTTCAGCGGACATGCCCCACAGTCCTGGAGCTCAGAATACCCATTTTACCTGATTTTGACACCTAATTTCATAAACTTCATACGTCATTTTTAATCATTCAAATTTGGCTGGGTGGTTAATAACACTTTCTTCTTTAGTCTGACAAACTCAAAACACATTTATTTTGACTTTACAGGACTTTAAGATAAGAGCAGCGAAGTCAGCAGCAGCAGCAGCAACATTAGTTTTTTATGAAGCATTGGTGGAGCTCGAGTTGTATTCTGTGTTGCTGTCAAAGCTTTAACATGGCTTAACGTGGACCCGTCCACTCCTCATGCTGACAACTTTGTTTCCATTCGCTCAGTAATCAGCTTTTCATTTAAAATTCATGTCGGACTCTTGATGTGTTGACAGAAAACACGTCTGACCTCAGTGCCCCCAACAGTTCCACTGTTGAATGCGCCAGAGTTTTCAGCATACGGTGCAATAAAGCTGTGAGTGCTGTGATTGCTGTGTTTGTCTCTCCAGAGAGTGTTTATTTCAGCCTGGGCCTGCTCCAGGTGGAAGGAAAAGGATTTAAAAACTTTACAAAGAGGGGAAGCGGAGAGAACGACAAACTAACACTTCAGAAAAGACGAGCAGCTTGTCATTTTCCTGACAAAGACTGACAGCCATTAGTGCTCTGCCTGGGATGATAAAATAAAGACGAAATCAGAAAGAAATCTTTGACTCTTTGTTGGAGAACTTTCTTTCTATATGGCTGCAAATTTGTCTGCTTCACTTCAGCATTGTATCTCTCTCTAACTGTATTCTGAACTACCATTATGTTGTCACTTCATTATTCGGTCTGATGTGTTCGTGTTGGAAGAGGTTGTTATTTTACCGTAACCACCAATCAAAAATCACTGTCATTCCTGCCCTGTCATTTTCAGTCAGTACAGAAGCAGTTAGCGGTGGCTGCTAGGAGCAATTAATGTTTGTAATGCCAAAGAAATATGCAGATTTAAGGTGTTATTTCTTAAAGTTAACAACCTGCACACCTGTGTCCATCCCATGCTTGCTTGTCACCATTTTTGTGGCCATTGTTCTGGAGGATGACCTCATTCTTAATCCAGCCTAGAAATCCCTGATGGGCTTCGTTTATCTGCCTCAGACACCATTCACCAGACACATTTGAATGGGGGATGTTGGCAGTGTTATAGAGTTCTGGTGTTCTGGAGTTCCTCTAATTTTTCTTTCACACACCAAGTACATCAAGCGTGAGCAGTATTTTGATCTCATTTTCTAAAAACATTATTTTGTGCATTTCAAAGTTTTCAGTAGTAGAGATAATGGGAATATCCAACCCCAGACACGAACACTGGACAGTTGACCCCCTTTAAGTTAAAGCTCCCATTAACCCTTGTGCTCCCCTCAAAAAAGTTTGTGCGAGCGACCGTTCGATACAAAAAATGTTTTTTTTTCTAAAAAATGCTATAAAAATATTATATGTGAATATTTCTTTTCACTTTCACTGCATTAAATATTTTGAACAACTTCAGTGCTAATCATAACTATCAAATTTTCATGTATTTCTTAAATAATTGAACCCTTTAATGTCATTTTGGGAATATGAACCCACATGATAAAAAACACAAAATATGTAAATTGTCTATACACTAAGTGCAAACTGTAATTTTTTAGGGAAGATTATTACACCCTTGGATATGTCAATAATTAACAACATTGATTTGAATGCATTATTATTTTTGAGCAGTGTCAGTTTATTAACAAAAAAAGCCACGGATTACCCTTCAGTTCAAAAATGTTTTTTAAAAAGTGCTATAAAAATATTATATGTGAATTTTTTTCACTTTCACTGCATTAAATCTTTTGACCAACTTTAGTCCTAATCATAACTATCAAATTTACATGTATTTCTTAAATAATTTTAACCCTTTAATGCCATTTTGGAATATGGACCCACATTTTTCTCAGAGGACTGCAGAACAGCAGTCAGAGCCTCCCAGAGAAATATGCTCTTCATTTTTGCTGAAGAAATGAGCAGCAAGCAAGCTACATGCATTTATAGGTTAGCAACAGCACCTAAGTATGCTGCAGTGAAAACCAAAATGAAAAAGACTTTGCTTTGGTAGTTGAGTGCTTTGACCTTTGACCTTTTGATTTCGATTGACTTTTTCGTTTTTGTTTTACAAGTACAGTAGTGTGTATGGGGATCTGTTTTCTGTGTGTGCGTGTGTGTGTCTATTGTGGGTGGGGATGTGGCATAAAAAGAGAGAGAGACGGGACGTGCAAAAATGTGATGAGCAAAAGACTCTGTTTCCTGTGCACACACTTCTTCTTCTTCTCTGCACACACACACACACACACACATACACACAAATAATATTCTCAATACACACATTCATACCACACTTTTACATCAATAGCAACACACACAGACTACCTTTGGTAATTGAGTGCTTCATTGACTTTTGACCTTTTGGTTTCGATTGACCTCTCTTTTCTTTTGTTTTTTGTTTTACAAGTACAGTAGTGTGTATGGGGCTCTGTTGTGTGTGTGTGTGTGTTGGGGGCGTGGGGACTGTGAGCATAAGAAAGAGAGGGAGAGAGACGAGGATGTGCAAAATGTGATGAGCAAAAAAGACTTTATGTTTCCCTGTACACACATTCGTACCACACTTTTACATCAATACCAACACACACAGACCATTTTAGTTGTAATTATGTGTTTTACTGCCAAGCAGTAGTCAGAAATGCAACAGAAAAGGCCTCAGTGAAACAGTATGGAATGGAGCCCTCAGCCATATAGTGGAAAATGACATCATATGATGGATAATTGATTTTTTTTTTTCAAGTCAAAACTTTCGATTGAAAATGTTGTCATATGTAAAAATGTATGTAAGTAGGATCAAAAGTGTGTGTTTATAATGGAAGTAAATTGTACAAAAATGTCCTGAGGAATCCAGAGGAACTTTCTTTTCTACACAGTGTATTATAGCCCTGTTATTAAAGTCCATATAAAGGCAATTTCATGTTTTCAAAACACAATAAATATGTTGGAAAATAGTTGCTGAAAACATGAAAAGACTTTTAACAATGTATTACTTAAATGCGGAGTTAGAGGTTCAAACTTTTTACCAGTTTTCAGTCCAGGATTTTGTGGCGGGTCTGTGATCATTAACATAAAATTAGCATAACTCCGCTCCTAGCGCAACAGTATAGAAGCCTTAACGGTATAGATTGTGGTTCTGGTGGCTCAAACATATAGGGCTGAACAATACCAATATACTGCTAGCTGTAGCA
>JAAROE010000720.1:0-16780 GCA_036365135.1 Miichthys miiuy | reverse complement strand
TCATTTTGTATGGAAAGTCTTGCATACCATAAACTGACTTCAAAGTCTGTGTGGGTGTGCACTTCAACACTGGTGCTGTCTCTCTAATGCGAGCCTGTTGTTGACCCGTGCAGGCTGTTTCAGTGCAGCATTTGGCCCAACACTTCAATGCAACACTTGTGATTTCTGAAGTGGATTCAAAGGCTAAAAATAAACAAAAATATCTGACTTTAACTCTTTGTAACAGATCTCTTCTATCTCACCAGATTTTCTGTTTTTCTTTAGCCGTGCTTCTTCCATGATTGTTTTGTGCTCAAAGAGGTATTGAAAAGCCCTGAAGCGGCTCGTCCTGCTATTGATTTTTTAATGTTGGCAATCTTGGAATTCTACTGTAAGGCCGACTATAGTATACGGCTAAAAGATGGCACTCTAACAGTAATAACAATGGGCTTTGACCTGATTTAAAGGATAAGAGAGTTCAACAAAAAGATGAGGTCCGGGAACAGTGCACTCACACAGCTGCTGGCCTTTGCTGATGTTGTCTCAGCAGTAGAGTGGCAGTGATGCTGCAGGCTTGAAAGCTTGCAGAGTGCAGAGAAATGTCAGAGTTTTTTTCTGTCTGTTCTGCACCCCAGAAATCCCTCTCATCTCTCTCAGACCTTGACGTGAGTGATGTGGTCTGAAATTAGATGGTGGATAAACCATTACTCCATTGCAAAATATTGACTTTATATTATTATAAAGCTGTGAATAAGTGAGACAAAGCATATGTAAGTGTGTGTTAAGATGCATGGAACCTGTGTGTGTATGTGCTGATGTATCCAAATCATGTAGATAACTGGGTCCATGCTTGCATGAATCCATGTGTGTGTGTGTGTGTGTGTGTGTGCTTGGTAGCAGTAAAGTCGATATGTGGTTCTAGGTTCTGACCTAGACAGAGCAGAGCTGGACAGGATTGCTCATGTGTGTCTCTATAGATGTATAGTGTGTGTGTTTGTGTGTATGTTAATTGGTAGTAGTTGATGTGTGGTAAGCAGGCTGAGCTCATGTCTGACCTCTGAACTGAGATGCGGGATGATAGCTCACTGCACATGCAATAATATCAAACACATTTAGCTAATATACATCTCGCACTGGCACATATGGAAGGATAACTGACTGATCTGATGGATTAGACATTCACAGTCCCTGAGGATTAATACCAACCCTAGTCTCATCTACTATTATCTGGATCTGGATTATCTGGATCGTCTCATGCCACCATGAGGTTCGATCTGAGGTGGAGTGAAATGCCTCGACAACCTTTGGATGGATTACCATGGAATGGTACGGACATTCATGTCCCCACAGGTTGAATTAAATTTCATCTGGCTCCGCAATCAAGTCAAAGCTTGACTTTTGTCCAGTACTTGGTTTCTGACAGTGTCATCAGTCTCAGTCGTACTTTACTTTGCCTTTAGTGCTAATTAGCAAATGCCCAGCGTTAAAACATTATTGGCTTTCATTTCTGACATTGTTTGTGTCGTCTTAGGTTTAACAATCACTCAAGGCACTTTTTTACAATACACATACACTGACAGCATTGGCTACCATGCAAGGTGCCAACTGCTCATCAGACAGAAGCTAGTTTATTCACATAATGGTGTCTTTGGGAGCACTTTGGGGTTCAGTATCTTTCCCAAAGACACTTTGACAGAAAGAACGGAAGAGCTGGGGACCACTGATCTTCTGAATAGTGGACGACCCCTTACCTTGGTGGATACGATAGATACCATGCTGTTATGACTACTTACCTGTTAAGTCAAATAAACACTGCTTTTAATTCAACTGTCCAAACTGTCCAAAAAAGTTTTATTGAGCCGACACAAGCTTTTTGTTGTTTTTTTTTGTCTTTTTATGTGAACTGATGACATTAAGAAAACCATAGAATAACTGCAGAATAACTGCAGCCTTACCTTTTAAAACAAAGGTTTGCAGCTCACTATCGTTTACCACTTGCAGGGTTGGTCAAGTGTGCAGTTTTACAAAGAATAATCCAGCTGATATATTGAAAAACTGCAGGCAGGTGATATAACAGATGGTGAAGCCTCTTCATATTCTGCCTGTAGTATCCTCATGTGATTTTATCATACTTTTTAGTGTCATTATATTCTACAAAAATTTTTATAGGACCTTATGCTCCAGCGTGCCCATGGTTCAGAGCATTTCATGGTCGAAATGTTTGATTTCTTAATTATCTAGCTAATACGTATAACAATAGATATAACAGATATTATGTGTTTTTCATAAAGTATATACACCATGGTTTCATAAGGCTTTTCTTGTGTCCCTGATTTCACTCTCACTCTGTCTTGCACCATTTTTCATCATTATGTTTGTGTGTCCACCTCTTCTCACGCCCTCTGTTATTTTCCTCTGTGACTCCAGCGTTCCCTCTCTGTCTCTGCCTCCATCTCCTTCTCTGTCCTCCTGACAGTTTGTTTAAAGCATACTTCAAACCAGACCAAGCCTTTTGACCACGGCAGTTTGCACTTGCATGTGTGTGAGCTGGGGGAACAGCTTCCTTTCATCTTTAAATAGGCATGCCGATTTTCGGGTCCCTTCTGTCTTGGTTTCCAGTTGGATTTCTGTCTAACTTTTTCTCTGTGGCTATCTCTGACACATCTCTTTCTCCTCCTCGACTCATCCCCCCTTCCTCTTCTCCTTGTCAAACCTCTCTTCTCCTTTCCTTCCCTTTTTTTGTCTCTCATCCATCTCCTTCAGTAATTTCCACTCTGCTGAGGTCTTCACACAAAACTGAACATGTGAAGAATTGAACGGTCAGCATTTAGAAAAATTAGAAATTTACAGTAGATTGTTTACTTGCAACTGTAAACTGAGCAGCAAGGAGTGGTGGTGATAGCAAACTACAGTGGCACTTGTTCTAATAAATAATAAAAATAAATAAAGTTATGAATGCTAATTTATCACTTCACTGAAGCTGCAGACAACATACCTGGGATATGATTTTAACATCACAGTTTGTAGTGCCTCAGAGACTAAACATCGGCCCTTGTCAGTTTTCAGTGCATCAGCTGGTCAATTTAAATTAAGTTAACTTTGAAACAAGAAATGTGTTCCATCTGTAAGACCACTTCGTTTTAGCCACACTAGCAGTTAAGCTGTTAGTTACTTACCAGATGCTAAAACCATGCACAAGAGTTTCCATTCATCAAAGACTGCTTTTATAACAAATTTGGGTTTTCTCGTGTTTTCAGTGTGTCTGTGTGTCGGTCTGTCCAATACCAAAGTGAATCTAACTGGACTAGCTATCAGATGTAATCACTTCTAATAGATGCAGGTGAAAACACGTTCTTTGAGGCTCCACGAGGAGTGAAGCGTTAAAAATTAGGAAAATGACAGGCGGCGTTCCTCTTTGTGACTGCAGCAGCTCATTAATTGGCGGAGCATCATGCTGTGTTGGTGTTCTCTCTCTTGACTGTATTTTGGATTGGGGTAATTAAAGTCTTCCTTTAGGATCAGGTCTCTCTTTTGAAGTTTAATTAATGCATGTCGGAAGTTTGGGTAGGTTTTCCAAAGGGTACATTTTGGATCAGGTCGAACATGGACTTGTGAAGACCTCTACTTTGGTGGTTGATTGCAATGCTGTCAAATCAACCTAAGGTTGGCTGCTAAATAGTAGGTGGGGCTTTTCCTCAAAAGGGTAACATATGTTAGCTTGAAAGAGCTTAGAGATATCAAATGTGGAGTGCTTTAAAAGTTTTGAACATTTGAATATGCAATATACATTTGAATGCATTCTTAAACCTTTGCATGATATTAGATGGCACCAAGCTTATTAATGTGCATCTAACAGAGAAGGGAGAAGAGCTGGCAGTCAGTGCTTACAGCAGCAGTGCCAGATGTACCAGCTGAACTGGGCCTGTCCACACAGCCAGTCAGTTTGACAAGCAATCCCCGAGAAGGCCAGCAGAGATAGACAGGGCAGTAGATGCAGACAGACAGGAGCTAGCCCACACACAGCGGGCAACCGTGACTGTACGACAGGCAGCACTGAGATAATAGTCCTTTCAGTGCTATTCTCCTTTTGCTGAAAGAATACTCTCCAGAAGTAAAGAAGAGGAGGACTTACTCATTGTGAACTTGCTCAGGTCTCGGCTTCAGAAGTAGAAAATGACAGGATTAAGGAGACAGAAAAGAGTTGCTTCGAGGATGCATTGTTAGACCTTTTTGTCTGCCTTATTAACAACAGCTTATCGGATAGATTAAGTATAGGCTGAGAACAAACACTTTGACTAATGTGATGATCTATGTAATTACATCTGATGCACATTCATTAAGTCATCATTTTAACAGAAATACTGTTGTGACTGGTTGCACAGTCAGTGAAATGTGAAGCATTTTACTGCAACCTAACTAATCTAAACTAATGCAGTAAATGTGTGACAAAAACAATGTGGAGGTTAATTATTTTTGTCTGAGATAATATACAGTATATTGGTCTGTTTTGTCACTGACTCTTACTGATGTGTGCAACTACAGAACTGACAATTGTTGTGGAAAAATTGCTGAGAGTCAATGGCACCAGGTCAGGAGGAAGAAAGCGCTCAAGAGCCTCTGATGTCTTATGTAATATTTATTGAAGCTTGATCAAGGAGAATTAGAGACATTTTCACATACAATCAGGTATGAGTCGGTCTCTATTATGCCCAACTCATGCTGCTGGTCAGACTTTAAACCCTTGCAGATGACGCCACAAATACTTTACGCCCAAAATAGTCAAAGGGAATGCATTTACCCATGTTAGTGTTCACCTTCAACACATTCTAGTCTGGAGACACTGTTGTCTGTTCATGCTAATGGAACGTCAACAGTTAGCTATCTATTATGTCTAGGAGGCCGACATTCAGTTTCTCCGACCCTGGTCACCAGGCAGGTCTGAGATAGTCTGGCACCTGCACTCCTCCCGCACTTCAAACAATGGCCTTACATGCCAAAGAGAGAGCGTCTTCTCTGATCCGGCTTAGTGCCGTCACCGTCTATGACCCCAAGGCCCATGCGCGGCCCTGTGTACCCAGAAAATTCCATAACAACAATAAGCTAATATGTCCAGTCTGTTTAGTGGCAACTTACCCTGTGGGGATCTTCTATGGTCCATAAGGACAGATGTACCAGAAATGCCCTTTACACATCATTTTGGGAAAGGCAATCTCCATGAAAACTCACACTCTGGTGGAATATGAAGTTGTGTGTAGATGGAAACCCAAGATATACAAAGGCCTCACAAGATTTGTGTGCATTGTTTCAGCACTTGGGAGAAGTTTGCTTTCAGGTCTTTCTGATCAGACTCATTATTTTAACCCAACAATCATCTTTTACTGCACCTAAACAGGTTTTGTTGTCTAAACCCAACTTAAACTGAAAATAAAGTCATCGACTTTCACCCTGACCTCCTGTGTCCTGAAAGTCCTGTATTTGACCTATTGATCCATCACAAATCCATTTTTGTCTACTTTAAAACAAGAAATGTAGTGTAGTCCTCATGACTGCAGATGTACAACACAGAGCTGACAGAGCTATTGATGATATGAGGGTTCTTGCTGAAGGGTACTCTTCTTGGTTTGGCAGAGGCAACAAAGCAAGAATAGAAGTTCTTTGTGGATTGACTTGCGTGACAAACTCAATGAAGGCAGCGAGCCAGAGTGAGACTGAGACACTGACAAGCTCAGCTCATTCATCACTGCCTCAGACCTCACTCCACTGCTGTCTTTGAGGACTGACTTCCCACTGAGTGTCAAGGCTGCAGTGGAAAGTGATGCTCTCACCACACCGCTGCCTGGTCATTCATATCACACCGCTGTCTTCTTCAGGAGCACATGACAAGCTGGCAATGGAGGAGAAAGCTATTGTCTTTGTTCAGTGCATCAGTGAAGTGTTGGAGCTTGTAGGGGCAGCGGTGTTAGAGCCTCTCATTCTCATATATCTTCAACTTTCCTCCAGTATCCCACTCCTGGGTGACATGTTGGCAGGTCACTTTAACTTCTGCTTCTTTGCTGGGAGAAGACACTCCTCTGTGTGCTGGATAATACTGATTTAACCTATTCTATATTTACCTTCATATCTTGGGTAGCTATTATGACCCCACTGACCATTAAACTCACGACTGTGAAAAGCAAACTGCTTTAAAGTTAACCTTTAAAAATACAAGGTTTTATTTCTAAAGATTTTTTGGTGTGCTTTTTCAAGCTTTATTTTTGACAGAGACAGCTGAAGAGTGACAGGAATGTTCGCTTTGTACATGAGGCGGATGCTCTACCAACTGAGCTAATCGACACCCTGCAAGGTTTTTATTTCTACCTTTCCACTGTGGTTCAACATACCAACTGCTCCATGAGCACTGGAGCGAAGGCCCTCATCTCTCATTTCTCCTTCTTTAGTCCAGCCAAAGTGTTAGTGAGAGAGTGAGCCAAGTAGAACTTGACTGTAATCTATTATACATCAGCAGGAAGTGTTAATGTGAAGCAAAGGAAAGCCTTAAATGAGGAGAATGGTGAGAGAATGGATAGTTGCTGGTTTGCCTTGTTCTACAGGATGCTTGTGTACATGTGTTGTAGCTGCATTATTTTGTATTTATTTTAACAGTACATCAAATGATTTGTGTAATGTGAAAGAACCAAAGAGTTTTAGGAATGCTATTTTTGAACGAGATATTTAGACATTGAGACATTTAATAATCCAGCTATAAAGAGTTGCTGAGCTTAGCCTCAGCCATCAGCACCAGCAAACACCATCATGCTCCAAAGAAGGCAGTCCCTTCATCAAAGCTGAGAGAAGCCCGGCACGCCCACAACTAGCAACAGGCCTCCACACTGCCTCTGACTGGCAGCTGCAGGTCGACCTGGGAAGCCGCTGAGGTTCCCCAGCACATTGCAACAACAAGTCTCCGTCCAGTCATGATCATTACCTCTGTGGCTTCAAGACGCCTGATCATCCTGGAACTTACAGTGCGCTGGGAAGAGCATATTGAGGAAGCTAACGAGGAACGCGCCAAGTACCAGGAACTGGTGGTGGAGTGCAGGGAGAGAGGCTGGAGAACCTTCTATGAGCCTATAGAAGTCGGCTGTAGAGGCTTTGCAGGGCATTCACTTTGCTAAGTGCTCAGCCGTTTGGGTGTTACAGGGCAGCCAAGAAGAGGGCCATTCAATCCGCAAGGCCGCAGAGAAGGCCAGAAGGTGGCTTTGGATTAAAAGGCTGATCCGTGGACTGCTACAGGACGCAGGTCGGGACTTGATCAACCCCGGCTGGGTCGCCTGGGTGAGGGTGTATGATGTTGCGAGACCTGATACACCTAATGATCCCAGGACACATCACTGAGGATGCGTCCCAGTGTATCCATGAGATGTTTCTTACACAGGCATTTTTTTTTTACAACTGAACACAAAGTATTGATACTAATACACTGATACTAGATCAACAAACAGATTAGGCTTGGGAAGGCCTAGGTTGCGGTGTGGATTAGTAGCATTTTACCCTCCAGTTGAGCAGGCCACACTAACATAGTCTGAAAAACTTCATAACCCAATAGTTAACCCAAAATTGACTCCTATGTCTTGCCCCACCAAGGTGGTGAAAACTTAGGGTCATGTTTGATGACCAACTAACCTTTTCCAATCATGTCGCCTCAGTTGCCCAGTCATGCTGCTTTGCACTTTACAACTTCAGAAAAATCAGACCTTACCTAACTCAACTCCTCAGGATAAAATAAATTCATCTTTATAAACTCTACACTGTATATTACACAATTCTACTTTTTCTATCTATCCACACACTATCTCACATCTCTGAGCTCAAGTTTCTTCCTCATCAAAATAGAACACACACACACACACACACACACATTTTCAGTTGTGCAGGTATGTGTGTGTGAGCATGTGTGCATCCGTAGAGCAGTCCAGACCTGTGCACTTACATAATCAGTTCAAAGCCTTCTACTTTCTTTCTATATATTTGTGCCAAGCAAGGCATTTCAGGGGGAAATGGGCTTCGTGCATTGCCAAGTCTGCCTGCAGGAAGAGACTGTGGGAGAGAGAAGTTACTTGGCTTAGAAATGATGTTAAAATAAAGGAGTATTGATGTGCGAGGCTGCCAGTTATTGCTGGAAGTGGGAGGAAAGGGCACATGAGATTCTCTGATTTACCAGCTGTTTTAAGATATTTATTTACTCAACCCATATCTGAGGGGTGGTGGCAGAGTGTGGGGTGGGGAGGGTATGATGCAGTATTTATGCTCATAATTTTCGTAGAAGACATTCACTGCCACTGCAGCAGGTACTGTGATGTTCATATGCTGTGGCAAAGTTAAAGTCACTGTATTCCTTCGCTACAGTAATTCTGGAGCCATGTTTGGATTCATAGTCTCATATAAGTAATGTGATGACTTTTACATATTTAATCAAGACCAAGGTCTTCCCTAATCTTAAAAAGTGGCTTCTTAGCCTCAATATCAGTTTAGTGAGTGGGTTGATGTGTTCATTAAAGCTGATTTATTAAACTGTCTGTCTAGGACTTTACAGATGACCAGACATGTCTTTAGGTCACAGACAGAAGTAGTTCATATTTAACACCAGGTCAATATTATGTATGAACCTTCAGCTAATGACAGAAAATATGGAACATAACTCTAGTTTATTGCAACAGAATGGACCATAAAGCTATTTAAAGATGACTTCAAGTGCAGAACACCACAGAACACTGATTAGGATTTACTGGACTTTAAATTTAAAAAGAATATTACATCACTTTTAACTTTTAGAAGCTTTGCCTAACGGGAAGGAAGGCTTCAAACCATAATTCAGAATCACAGCTCTGATTTACAGTGAGGTCGTAACGGCTAACGTGTTCGCCAAGCATTAATTCTGAGTGGAAAAGGTTATAAACTTTGTTCCAGTACGTGTTCTGTCTTAAACCTGCAATTTTTGCCACGCCCAAAAAATCAGTTTACCATTCAAAGGACAACTGGGGTGTAATTCTGGGGTTTAAATTATAAGATGCCATTTTGGAGGAGTGCAGTTTCCTCCATGTTTTTAAAATGTTTAATGATAATGATTCTTTAATACCTTCAGTGTGTCCACAGGTCGAGACACAAGCAAGTGAACAAACTTCTCGTAGGATGGCGAGGCTGTGTGCTTTCAGAGCCCCAGGAAAGAGTTTTATGGCTGCTTGTTCCTCCATCACTACAGCTTTCAAGGACATGCCAAGAAGGACCTTCAGAAATGTTCCTTTGTCCCGGGGATTTTGTGATGCTGCATTGTTTGAAGTGGGTACAAACAAACCAAAGTGGGACACTTGACTGGCAACCTGTTTATTCTTCCAGTATGATAATCCTAACAGTGTTCAGTGTATAACAACACAAAAGTGTGTGTTTTTACTTCATACTTGCCGCATGGCACCGTCTTTCCAGAGAATGTGTTTCATGGTCCAAGTCAATCAGTGCAAGTCGTCTTTCAAACTGACCAAGAACATTATGTTTGTTGTGAAGACTCAGTGAATGGAAGGTTTCCTTTCAGACACTAATTGACAGGAAGAACATACCAGGTGAAGAAAAGATATATTACCTGCGAAAGTATGTAGTGGCACAGCCAAGAAAGCCATAGAGAGCTACTTCCTGCTGGGCACAGAGTCAGCCTATCGTGCAGCATGGACCATCCAAGAGCGATATGGCAATCCATTCCTCATCACCAAAGCTTTCAGGGATCCAGCTGATTAAGTCTCAGTTAAACTTCAAGAGAGCTGACTTAGCAAATAGTTGTCTCCTCAAAGGGCCAGATGTAACTGTAAAAATCAGAAGATGCTAGCTAAATGAGGTAAAATAAATGTAACAACTCCAAAATGTTGTTAAATAACAGGTCTCAGTAGTTTATTAACTTATCAAGTTCCAAATATTACATATACATTTCATGATGTAAAGAAAGTTAACTTGTTCTCATGCTCTCAAACAGAAAGTCTTTTAATTTGTCAAGCAAGAAAGCAAATTACTTGCATCAATAAGGTAAACTATGCAAGTAAAGTTGTGTCAATCATCAGAACAAAGTTCTGACATTAACTTTGTTCCAACAATTGTGAAGCTGCTAAGAACTGTCAACAAAAACAAATGGCTCGCACACAGCCTTGCAGGCATACGCCAAATAATGTGTAGAAGAGACAGTAAACATTTGTCTGGATGAAACACATAAACCATGTAAACACACTAAATACAGATGCTACACAATATAAAGTGACTATGTAATAAACTCGAAATAACAAACAAGTGAGACCCTCATTGAGGCAACGTCAAACAGAGTCATACAGAACATTAAAGACACTCATACATCCACTATCATCCCAGTGTGGGTGTCAGCCACAAGTGAGCCTGATTGTGAAATTCTTGTATGCACTCTTAGATACACAGAGTGACACAACCTTTCTCCTTGAAGAAACTGCAAAGGCTCTGCAAAAATGAACCAGTTCAGTTAAAGCTGTCCACCATGGCTTCAAGGAACACCATTGTGCCATGCCGAAGAGTTACTGGTCTGCAAGTAAGAGGATTCTACTCAGACAAGGTAATACCTCTGCCGGTGACATATGAGAGACTTTATACCTGCAAACAGAGAACATATTCCCACACAGAGACGGCAAAGTTTGGCCTCACCTTGAACACATCGCAGCTGAGATAGCTCCTCAACAAAGTTGTGACGTTGGCTTGTTAATTGGCTACAACTGTCCTCAAGCTCTCGTTTCAAGACAGGTGGTGCCTGGTGAAGAAAATCAGCCATTCGGACTGAAAACAGACTTGGGCTGGAGCATAGTAGGCTATGGCAACCTCCGTCTTGATTATGGAGATGCAGTAGGAGTAAGTCACCAAGTTGTTGTGAAACAAGTCATTCCAGATTGTCAGTTGGCTTCAGATGTGACAAGTGAAGTGCATTATGTCTGTAGAACGCTGATCAAGGAAGTAGTCTCACCTGTAGATGTCATTAAGGTCCTGGAGTCCGATGGAAAGAACTTCAGGGGATACAAGCATCTCTCAAGAAGACCTCAGATTCCTGTCACAGATGCAAGGAGCATCAGGCTCAATGATGATGTCACTATGAGATGCCGCTACCTTTCAAGAAGGAGAGACCTAACTTACCAAACAACAAGGTATGCGCCGTCCATCGTCTCAGATGCCTAGAAAGGAAGCTGAAAAGAAACGAACAGTACTACAAGGACTACAAAACCTTCATGGATGACATCATAGCTCGCAGACGCTGAAAGGGTTCCTGAAGAAGACATCAACAAGACTCCTGCACACCCATCACGGGGTGTATCATCGCAAAAGCCGAAAAATCCGCTTCGTCTTTGACTGTTCGGCAGGTTTCAGGAGACTTCTTTGAACGACCACCTACTAACCGGTCCTGAGTTGACAAACAACTTGGTCGGAGTCCTTTGTCGTCGTAGAGGTCCTGTGGCGATAATGTGTGACATCGAGCGCATGTTTCACCAGTTCTGTGTCAAGGCAGAAGACCAAGATTATTTACGTTTCCTCTGGTGGGAGGATGGAAATCTGGAAGCTCAACCATCTATCTACCGAATGAAAGTTCACCTGTTTGGTGCGGCTTCTTCCCAGGCTGCGCCAACTTTGGACTAAGACATCTTGCTGATGAAGGACGGGAAGATTCAGTGAAGACACCATCCAGTTCATCAGAAGGAATTTTTACGTCGACGATGGGCTAGTAAGTGTCACTCAAAGCCAAGCCATCCAACTAGTGAAGGAAGCAAGAGAACTCTGCAGCACAGGCAAACTCGGCTACATAAGTCTCATCTCAAATAGTGGGAAGTCCATGGCCACAATTCCTAAGCTGGAAAGTGTTGATGCCAAAGATCTGAAATGGCGTTGGGTGATGACGCTTGGCGTTCAGTGCTTGTGACCTCAGATGGTTCCAGTTCCGAGTAGTCATCAGAGAACCCACTCACCCAAAGAGTCCATCTCCTGCAATATTTGACCGCTTGATTTGGCACCGATTCAGGTGCGCCCGAAGGATTGTCCACTGTGTTTCATGACTAAGTTGGGATGACACCTTACCTGACGACCAGCACCTCTGTGGGAACATGGCTCCTTGACCTGGAAAACCTGGCTGGGGTGAAGATCCAGAGGTGCTACGTCCACCAAATTTCAAGCTTGTTGCATTTTCTCCTTCATTGTCCGACCAAGGAGCGTTCCTCCACAATTGCAGGTGCACCATCTGTAGAACCGCACCAGTTTTTCCCAGGAGAAGAGTTCTCCCATCTAAGGTGACCACCACACCAGGCTAGGCTGTCCGGCTGTAGTAGCAGTCAGAGTCAGTGACATGCTCAAAGGAGAACTTGGTGAAGCAGCATGAAGACTTCTGGACAGATTCAAAGATTGTTCTGGGCTACATCAGTAACGTCCAGAAGATTCCATCAACGTAGCTAATCGCGTGGAACGTATCAAACTGTACAGAGTCTGCGCAATGTGCTGCCAGGTTTCTGCAGTTCCTCAAGAGGTCTCGTGAGGCCTCTCAGCTGACCAGCTGTCTACATCTAACTTTCACAGGCCCAGACCTGCTTTGGCAGAAAGAGTTACCAACTGAAGATGTCAAGGTGGGAGAGATCCCAAGTAGTGACCCAGAGCTCAAGAAGGCCCAAGTTCATGACACACAGGCAAAGGAGGTGAGGTCACTGTTGGCTCGCCTACACAAGTTCTCTGATTGGTCAAGATTGGTGAAAGCCATTGCCAGATTAAGCGCCTTGTTAGAGAAGTCAAAGGCCTGAAGCCACGGTCCTGTGAAGCCACCAGTTTAGAAGAAAGGAGAGAAGCACAGATAACCATAATAAAAATGGTTCAAGAAACAAACCTGTCTCAAGAAATCCAGTGTCTTCAGCATCACAAGGAGACACAACCAAAGTCCAAGCTGCATAAATTAAATCCATTCCTTGACCAAGGTATCATCAGAGTTGGAGGCGCCTCACGCATCTTACATGCACATGTAAAGACCAGCTGCTTCAAGAGACAGTCACATCTCATCATTACTGGTCAAGCACTTCACGAAAGAGTACACCATCAAGGCCGGGAATGACCACAAATGAGCTCCGTACGCATATGGATCCACGGATGCAGCAATCTGGTCTCATCCCAATCCACAAGTGCACTAAGTGCAGGAAATACAGAAGATGTATGGAACAACAAAATGTCAGTTCCTGTAGACCGAACAAAGCACACCACCATTCACCTTCTGTGGTTTGGATTGTTTGGTCCTTTTATCACCGAAGGAACAAAAGAGTTAAATGGCGGGCTCACCTGTTGTGCTCCGAGCCTTCACATTGACAATGCTCGATGACTTGAGTTCTGAGGCATTCATTAACGCCCTGCGTTCATTCATTCCATTCGTGGAGCATGCGGCAGATAAGATGCGATCAGGGGCGAACCCGTCGGTGAAACGTTCTTTGTTTGCATTCAGAGAGATGCGATCAAGATAACTGCGGGGATGTGAGTTTTCTTAATACCCCAGCTCAAGCCACATGAGAGTCTGGGAAAGACAGATCCGCACCAAGAAGTGTTTTGATGTCTATCCTAGAACAGTCTGCCAAACAGCTTGACTCCTCCTCTCAGGAACATTCAGATGAGGTCATGGCAGTAGTGAATAGCAGACCACTGACTACGGACAACCTGAATGATTCATCCAGTCCAAGCCATTCACCAAACCACATTCTGCACCATGAATACAATCATATCGCCTCCCCTAGTTTTCAGGAAGACCTTTACCTCCAGAGAGATGGCGTAGAGTTCAACTCCTGGCCACAACTTCCACCCACTGTTACATTACAGCAATTTCACATCTAAAAGCTGCAGCGTGGACCAATGACCGCAAAGATGCACTGGGTCAAGGAATCGTCGTCTGAAGTAGAAAATAGGGACGAAACTCTTTGAACATCTGTTGAAGCTGTTTTTAAGTCAGATGTCAAACGTTGTTTGAGAGAGAGGAAGGGAAGGAAGAAACAAACAGAAGAATCCACTGTCTTATATACCGGATTTATGGCATGTTTATGCAGAGAGGCTAGCCTGGCTGTGACTTTATCTTTCTGTTTGTCTGTGTGATCCTGATTTGAAATTGAGTTTTGTTACGATGACCCTGATTGTTAAGCAGGCCTTATCATTTATATGGATAAATTTATATACAGTAATCAGGCTGGTATTTATGTAATTGTATGTCTGGCATAAGGTTTTTAGAAATCTCTTTGATGCCATGGCTGTCATCCATTCACGCATTCATTTTTTTACAGCAATTTTGGTGCTCTATTATGTATACGGCAGGCTCTATTTGTTTGGATTGAATTCTCTGTGCAACCCGACTGGAGAAATGAAATCCACAGCCTCGGTGAATCTATACACACATTGAAGAAAAGCTAATGTAAAGAGTTTGAGTTAAATCTACAAGATGACAGTGACAGAAGACAAACTTTAAACCTTGCAATAAAAATGAGAACGTTTAAATTATGTGACATGTCCCGGTTTACAGTCCTGGTTTTAAATGGAGCATCCTAGTGTCCTGAGGAAACTCTGAAATATCTCAATATGTCCCATTTTCAACTGTCAAAATACAAATACAAATACTCACTACTACAGAGAGCTCACTAATACTTATTTATTTTTCCCACACAGCCCAGCCCACGCTTGACACAGGCACAGAAATCAGCACAACACGTTTATTTTTTTTGGAGATCTTTTTCCCTCTGTTTCAGAAAAAAATGACAACAGTTTCCTGCTTCCTTCTCTCTGTTTCTCTTTTCCTGCATCCCACACAAAATACACTCTATGTTTTTAATTACATACCTCTAGCTTTGTTTATTAAAACATCTATTTATTTATTATTATTGAAAGTAGCAATAATATATATGAAATATTCCCCTCATCTCATGATTTGTCCCTGTCCAATGCCCATCATAAACTTAAAGTAGGAATAGAGACAGAGAGTTTTTGGCAACTCACCAACTCTACCGACATTAATCTACTGCCGACACTACGGCAGACAGCGTCCGTCTCTGGCAGTAAGAACAGAATAAGTGCTGCTGTTTACGTGATTATTATTATTACGTGACCTGATTATGTCGTGTGTTTTTATTAAAACAAAAACTTGAACCTAACAATGTCTTTGTTGCTTTCCTTGGTGGTGTCATAGATCTTTGGCTTTGACTTTTATGAGGAAGAATCAACACATTTATATTAGAAAAAGTCACTGTTACCCAGCTAGTCTCTCACTCACAAAAGTACTGAGATACACCTTCGCGCAACCTGGACACCTCTTCAGTGATGTAACCGGGGTCATGGGGTGTTTCGGGTCTTACATCAGACACCCTCACCTGGGTGACCCAGGGTGATCAGGCCCGACTTGTGTCCAGGTAGTGCACTCGCCACACATCCCCTCTTCAACCAGAGCCACCGTGAAGCCTTTTCTGCAGCTTCCGTGGTGCTCTTTATGGCTCTTCATCTGTGCAGTCCGCAGATCTCAAGGAGTCCCAGAACCCGATGTAGTGACTGGCCTGCAAAGCCCCTGCAACCCACTTCAATGGGCTCGCAGCAGGCCTTCCACCCATTCCTCCGACACTCAGCCACCAGGTCAGCATACTTTGCCTTCTTCCGCTCATGCGCTTCCTCCATCCGATCTTCCCAGGGGACAGTTAGCTCCAGTAGTACCACCTGCTTGCTTGCCCTGGACATCAAGACCATGTCTGGCCGGAGTGTTGTTGCTGCGATGGTGTCTGGGAATCTCAACTGTCTGTCAAGGTCCACCAGTAGTTGCCAGTCCCTTGCAGATGCCAGCAGGCCCCCCTGTGTCTTCTTTGGGGGGTGAATTTTACAGCACCCATAAGATTATTAATACAGAGATGATTATGGTGAAGATCATTTTGATGTTACAAGGTAAAACTGCCCTTTGTTCTTTCTAGTGCCAACGGCGGTCTTACCTAAACAGAAGCTTTTGTAGTTTTTGTCAAGTCAGGCCTGTGTTGCAACAAGAAATCGATTTTCATTTCCAACAATGTGATCACTTGATGATCTGATGATCTGCCGTGATCATAAAATAATGATGTGGTCAGCATCACTGCTGCTAAACATGTTGCCAACTATGAGCCAAGAGGAGAGCGTTGCTTCACTGAGGCGATCCAGGAAGTTGAGTAGCGATGAATGTGTTTAAAAGCTAAAACTAAACACTGTACAATGGTTTAAATCTCACATACAACTATGGAAAGTCATCATTATGCAAAAATACAGCATTCATATTGTAAAGTTATCTGCAAGGAATGTGTTCCTGTGTGTATGCAGAGGTGGAAGAAGTACTTAAATCTATTACTTCAGTAAAAGTAGCAATACAGTGTGGAAATACTCTGGTACAAGTAAAAGTCCTGCATTCAAAACTATGCTGAAGTAAAAATACAAAAGTATTAATATTAAAATATATTTAATGTACCAAAAGTAAAAGTACTCATTATGCAAAACAATTGATTATACATACCTCTAGATTATAATTGTTGACACATTCATGTGTGAGCATCGGTGTTGCAGCTGGTAATGATCAGGCTATTTTAGGTCTGTCACGTCCTGCCAGTTGTTACATAAGGATAAAACTGGTGGTTTGAAACGTACAATATTTGCTGGATCAGAGTATAAATTAGACAATAAATTAGAAATGCTCAAGCAAAGTACCTCAAAATTGTACTTCATTACGGTAACGAATGTATTTACTGCATGTATGTGATTGGCTAAGTTG